>OMNM01065058.1:0-14092 GCA_900302745.1 Parablennius parvicornis | reverse complement strand
TTCAGTTAGCGCGTACTGTTCAGTGTTTGTGAACACAATGACCTGCAAATGTCACGTGTAAATGGATTCTAACCCCGACCGATTATACTTAAACTCAGTAAAGACTCGTATGCTCGCTTTTGCCAATCCAGCTATTATACATGCATTCACCAGGTTACAAATGGACAGGTTGTATATCCATCACATTCAATAACACACTGACTTTCACATCTGTAGGCAAAATTTAGGTAAGCATTTTTTTGACGTAAAGGTGTTTTTGGACCGTGAGAGGAAACCCACACGTGCACAGGTAGACCTTGCAAAGAGCCAAGAAAACCTTCCTCGAAGCAGGGACCTTATCACTTTGAAGCAAGCATGCCAAACACAGCATCACATCCAGTTTTTGATTGTTGTGTTTGGTATCTTTGAGCTCTGTGATAGTGCTACTTAATAGTATAAGGCTATAAAGCAGTTGCGACACAGTTGAGACTAAACAACATGAGCCTGCCAGTCCACACTATAGGCAAGCAAATCTGAGTTACAAAAACAATGGCAATAGAGTGGTGAAGACCTGTGACTGAGAGTACTAGGAGGTAAGGACAGAGATTTACAGGTTACCTTGCAAGCCTGCACACATCTTATTCCCAACACAAATCAATTGTATTATGCGCATACAAATCTAATTACACCTGCCCAAATTTAGTTACACACATGCAAATCTGTGTATGCACAAACAAACCTGATTACAGACTCAAATAGCATCACACACATAAACATCAACACGCATACACAAGGTGAGGTACAAACACAGACACGCAAATCACTGCTACTACAACAGCTCCATAGCCACGTCTGACCTTGTGTCTGTTTCTGTCCTATGTCAGCAGATGGCAAATCAAGCGAACCCATGCCCTTGTGATATTGGTGATCGCATGGAGTATGGAGGACTCGGCCAGGAAGTCCAGATCGAGCACACCAAAGGATATATTGTGAGGCCATCTGCTGCATCTGATAAAGCCATTATTGTCATTCATGACATCTTTGGGTGGCAGCTTCCCAACACCAGATACATGGCTGATATGCTGGCAGCCAATGGATACATGTGGGTTTAATGTCATACTCATTGTAAAAGTGGATTGAGTGCATTATACTTGAGTATGAAGTAAAGTCAAAACATTTGTACAGATTTTCTGGTTTCGCCAATTGATGGCAATCATTTACAGACCACATGCTCAATGAGTAGTAAATTTGCTTTGATCAGTGTCTTTGTTTTCGCCCTGAACAGTGCAGTTTGCCCGGACTTCTATCCTGGAAAGGAGTCTTGGAAGCCATCGGATGACTGGAATAAATTTGAGGAGTGGTTGGCAGATAAGAAACCAACAAACATTAATAAGTAACAAAATATTTCAACTGATTTTAATGTGGAACGTATCTTATATTGGCTGTTTTCATTCGTATTCAATTCAAACGATCAACTGTACATTAAGCTCATTGTTTATATCCATGAGAACAATTCATCTTTTTTTTTTCCAGAGAGGTAGATGCCACACTGAAGTACCTGACGGAGAAGTGTGGAGCCAAACACATTGGAGTCATTGGGTTCTGTTGGGGAGGCGCCGCCACACATTACCTGGCCTTACATTATCCACAGATCAAAGCTGGAGTGTCATTTTATGGTGTGTCACTACTATAGTAAAAGATGCTGTACACTTTGTGGTACCATGTTCTAATGTTCTGAGTTTTTAATGTGACTGCAGGGATACTCCGGAACATAGAGGACGGCTATGCTGTGCTCAAGAGCCCTACGCTGTTTATCTTCGCAGAGAATGACACTGTCATCCCCCTGGATCAGGTTATTATTCAATTAAAGCTGTAGTATTCTGTCCAACGGGAAAGAACGAAGATATTAAACTAAGTTTACTTCAAAATGTCACATGGTGTAGTACATGACCAGAAATGTCTTCTCGGCTTTCCAGGTGAACGTCCTTGATGCCAAGTTGAAAGAGAAATGCAAAGTGGGTTATGAGGTGAAAATATTTCCTGGCCAGACTCATGGATTCGTCCACCGCAAGAGAGAAGACATCAATCCTCAAGACAAACCCAGGATCCAGGAGGCCAGGACAGACATGATCAACTGGCTCAACAAGTACATGTAACCCAAAGGGCCAGAGACAGCTGGCTTCATTGACTAATTAATGCCCTTTTAAAGGTGTTGATTGCTACTCATCTGATTAGCGATTCATGTTTTCATCTCGCTGTAAATTTGTATTTTAAAAGAACTGTGACTGAAGCGTAAACTTAACAGTTGCCAATTTTAATTTTTTTTGCAAACCCTTGATGCAGTACAATGTTTGTTAGTTTGCACAAAAACATTAAAAAAATGAAAGGATTATGCGTAACTTTCTTCTTATGCACGTAACAGTTAATTTACAACCTAATATTAACACAACGTCAGCCTTTGTGAAAACAAAAGTCAGAAGTGTGGAGATTTCAACAGACCAACATTTTAATGGTGACTGATGGAACAACAGCTTGAACATCATGTATCAAATGATAAATAGCAGTACACAGTGCGCTTTGAACACTGAGCTCAGGGAAGTGCTATAAAACCTCTACCATCTGAGCTTTTATGTGGTCAAATCAGGCTTCAGTCTTCGATCTCTCCAGGGCTTCTGATGTCGTCTATCTTCAGGATCATCTTGACGACTTGAGTAGCCAGCAGAATTTGCTGCTTTTTGCCAATCAGGGTCTCGATCACATGCTGCTGCTTCATATCTGTATGGGGAGCAAACAAACAACATTCAATAATCAAGCTTTTTCACATGGCACGTGCATTGCTGCTGCTGCTGCCTGAGATGTTGATAATCTACCACGTTTCTTACCATTGGTGTTGTTGTGCAAACAGTCAATGCCAAGGAAGGCGTTGGCCTCTCTGACTTGTCTGGCTCTGACCTCTGTCATAGTCTGGATCGGATTCAGACCACTGTTCTCAGCAAGTGCCATCGGGATGACCTCCAGAGCATCGGCAAATGACCTCATGGCGTACTGTTCCAGTGATGGGCACTAAAAGGGAACATTCAAGCAGTGAATCAAAAAGGACAACCGGTTTCATCCTACTGCAAAGTGAAAAAGAGCATTTTGTGGTTTATCAACTTCTTATACTTTAATTTCTTTTACCTTATCTGCAGCTTGGTTGACAGCCAGAGCACAGGCAATCTCTGAAGCGCCACCTCCGTAAACAACACGGTTGTCTTTGACCAGATTACGAATTACGCACAGAGCATCATGCAGCGCACGCTTGGCCTCCTCAATGATCTATTGAAAGACAAAATATAATTGAATTCAACAGTCAAAAGTGGAAACATATTACAGAGAGGTCGAGTCTGTTTGTGTGCTCACCATTTTGTTGCCTCCACGGATGAAGATGGTTACAGCCCTGCTGTTTTTGCACTCCTGGATAACCAGCATGCGATCCTTGGTGGTGCCAAAGGAGATCTCCTTCACCAAACCAGCTGTGCCGAGCTTCTCCGGGGTCAGCTCACAAAACCGAGGAACAATGCGGCCTCCTGTGGCAATGGCTATCAACTGATGGAAGAAGGCACGGTGGAAATTTAATTAAAAAAAGAAACAGAATTTGTACATCAATTCACTTCATTAGCTGACCTTCATCTCTCACCTCAATCTCAGGCCCTCCAACCCAACGCACGGCAGGCAACTCATTTTGTAGCAGAAGGTGGTTTGCTTCATCATCAAAGCCCCACTGACAGATGGCCAGATTAGCACCGTTGCTCTTGACCTAAGAAACATTTTAAACAGTGAGTGCATACCTGCATTCAATAATCTAGTTGCTCTTTCCATAATGCTCAAATACTTGAACGAAAAGCTTCAGTCGCTAACTAACCTGTTGGATCATCTCCTCAAACTTTTCTTTTTCATACTTCTGAAGGGCCTTGTAGTCCTCCACAGAGGTCACGTCCAACTTATGCTTGGTCTTGGGCTTAGGTGGCTCAAATGGGCAGGTTAGGATGGCAATTTTAACGTCTTTCAGAACCTGAATGAAAATGAAAAAAAAAGAAAGTGTTTAGCTAATTCTTATTTATTTATTGCACCGAAAGACATTACAACATAAAACGACATTTCCTCTTTGATCGTACCTTGGGCATCTGAGGGTGGCTGAACTCCTTGTCGACGACGACTCCCTTGATGAGTTGTGTGTCCTCCAGCTTTCCTCCCACCTTGCCCTCCATCTTGATGAGCTCAAAGTCAACATCCTTCCTGTCCATGTCAGCCACGGTGAGGATGGCATTCACCGCAATCTCTGCCATCTGTCTGTGGCACCGGTTGATGCTGCAAGACAACAGAACCTTTACACAATGGAGTTTGGCACATCTGACATTACTTTCCTACGAGAAAATAAATAAAACTGTTCAATACCAAACATAGATACTGGAGAATTGTAGCTTATGGCATATTA
Organism: Parablennius parvicornis; assembly: GCA_900302745.1. Taxonomy (NCBI): domain Eukaryota; kingdom Metazoa; phylum Chordata; class Actinopteri; order Blenniiformes; family Blenniidae; genus Parablennius; species Parablennius parvicornis. The sequence goes on along the minus strand of OMNM01065058.1, from coordinate 9,639 downwards.
ATAAACTAAAGTTGAACACACCATCCTAAAACACATTGAAATAGTAATGAATAGTTGCATAATTCTTCTTGATTGCACAACAAACATATACACACGCAAAAAAAACAGCAGTATGTTGCCTAAACGACTTACACTTTAGATCCCAATGTGGTCATGGCTGTCTGAATGAGCGGTTCTGTGTTGTTGGGGTCGTAGGGGAAAGTTTCTGCCATTTTGTCCAGCTGCTCGATGGCAATATGCGCAGCCTGGTCATAACCGTCAGCGATCCTGATGGGGTGGATTCCGCGGTCCAGCAGGTGCTCAGCCTGTTCAAGCAGAGCTCCGGCCAGCACTGAGAAGGCATAAAGAGAGGCAATCAATTACTCCTGAAATACTGTTTGACTTTGTCAAAGATGCAACCGTCCTGGTGATGTTAAATATGACTGCAATTGAAATAACACACTTTACCTCTAATGTCTACTATAGGTAGGGGGTGCTCTCAATTCTCATGGATAATGGAATCTCTTTATTGTGTTGATGTGCATTGACAAAACCCACTATAAGTCTCCCCATGCACAGTTTACTATTTCAGTATATAAAGTCTAAAGATGAAGTGCAGTATGTTTATAAAATACTTTTATACTAAACATAATAAAGTAATTGATAGTACTAATGTCAAATTTTAACAGATCTATTTAAAGTGATGCTTAGTAAACCGTGCAGAATTAGGATGCAAGGAAACTCCTGACATCAAGAGAATGAATTTAGCAGGCGAGTACAGAAAAGACAAGAGACTCAGCATTTGAGAAAACCCCTTAAATGTTGCAAATGCAGCTATGCTGCTCTGGAGACACCCTCATTATGTAATCCATGTTTTCTCTTACCAACGACTCCAGTGGTTCCATCACCAATCTCATCATCCTGGGACTTGGACAACTCGACCATCAACTTGGCAATCTGATGATCAACATCCATCATGCTAAGAATAGTGGCTCCATCATTGGTGACAGTAACCTCTCCATCCCTGTCCACCATCATCTTGTCAAGACCTGTATGCAAGGATAGCAAGATAGATCACAAGTTACAAAACGGTATGTTTAGGAGTACATGTGAAAAAGATACACACTATATTCATTAATACTCACCATTTGGTCCCAGGGATGTTTTCAAGGTTGATGCAACAGCCTTAGCTGCCATAATATGAGACTGCAATAAAAACACATTTCATTGTCATCTTGCGTCGATTATGGAATTTGGATTTCCTATCAAAAGGCTAAAAACTGCTACGAAAAATGATTATAAAACTGGACTCAAGTGTCATCTCGGATGACCATTTGGGGAGCAGCCCCGATAGCAACACCCACTGACTGGGCGCATTAGAGGAAGCACATGGGCCTCTGCTAGCACGACGAGCTAATCCTTGCGCTAAAACCAACATGATATCGTACAGACAATTTCGTGTTTCGGTTAAGAACATGCGCATAAATCACAACCCCGTCCATAAAACCCTCCGCGTCGACTTCACGTATCCAACACATGCAACCGGTAAGCATATTAGCGACATGCTAAGCAACGTGCCGAAGTTGCAGCTGGTTAGCTAGCCCATTGTACCTTCAGTGCGTCAATGCCTGTTAGCCGTGTCTTCTTATCCTGGTCTTTAATGATGATGAAAGGCCTTCCATATTCGTCAAACGCAAGTGTCCCCAAACTGGACATGTTGACGGAGGGATCGGGACAGGTAGTAGGTGTCCGGCGGGTAGATTGTGGGTTTTATTGATGGAAATCCGGAGTGTTGCGGAGCTGCGAGCCGCACGGGTCTGCCGGCGACTTCTGGAAGGCTCCACGGGCGGGGAGGGCGGAACCAAGTACCGTTAACTGAATCCTATGACACAGTTGCACTTTTTTTTATCCACTTTAACAGACAACTTGTCACAAACGTATTATGAAACTAAATCATAAGATAGTTTCAACGCTTTTACACAGTGATCTTTATAGACTGAAGTGGAAACATGTTTCTCTATAATGTGGATTGTTCCGTTCACGTTCAATCTCGGCATGTGCGGTGATCTCGCGAGATGTCAAGTACAAACGACTTGACTCGGGAAGGGTTGGTCTGTGACTTCTCATTTCAGGTAATATTTCACAAACTTTGCCCACTGTATATAACTTCTTGTTGTTCATAGTTTTGAATACAAACTGTTTAGCCTGAAAACACCCAGATTTATGTATTAGAAGCGTGAAAACTTCACTCCGCGGAGTAAGTTATACAAATGTGGCCGGTCACCTATGGCCAGAATGGCTGTGCTAAATCCTGTAACTTAACAACTCATAAAGTGTTTGCGTTCAATTCTGATTTATAAAGAACGCAACCACGTGTTTTATGGTAATCGCTGTCTACGTCTAAAATGACGCAACGTCCGGGTGTTTAGATGGTGGGATTCAGGGCTGCTGCTCTGAAGCCATCCGTGTGGTGTTTGTCATTTCTTGAAGTATGTAGGTGAGATTGTTTTGTGATATTGACTATTGATATGTTACTTTAGTACATTCTCCATGTTGTGTAACTCCAACGATTTACCGATTCCATGTTGCAGTGTATTAGGATCTCTCCTTTCCAACCTCCAGTGGATTGTTGGATGTTATGACAGCCGAGCAATTCTTTCTTGAATACAAGGATTTGGGGGTGCGTGTAAATGGAATATATTACATAGTGTATTTCCTTTTATTAATAAAGTGTGGGTAAATATTTATGATTGCTGGTGGGTTAAAAGAAACGCATCTCGATACAGATGAATTTTCCTCTGAAATTATTTAAAAATAATTAGATTAGGGATTCTATTCTAGTCTAGTCTAGTCTATGTTGTGACACCAAATCCCATTTTTGTTTGCTTTGCTGTATCAGGGTTATAGTGTGTTGTTTCTTTGCTCATACAAGACATTTTGACATGTGACAACAAAGGAAAAACAACAGTGTGTGTGTGTTTTTGTGTTTCAAGTACTCCAATGTTATCTACAGAACAGCTCAACAACAAGTTTGTTAGGTTACCTTGTGACTTATTAATTCCCTAGTCTGTAGAAGATGTAACTTGAGATCCACTGATAGTCTGCTGGGATCGACTTTAGAATGCCACAGTCTTAAGCAGAATCAACAGTTTGGAGAAAATACATAGATTTTTTAATGGATAGAGAGATTCGGGGATTAACTTTCAACTCTACATTTTCTGGGACCTGCTTGCTTGCGTTTATATTTGACAGGAGCAGTTACAAGGATGCATGAAGTTACATTTGTGCAAATCATTACCAGTTCTGCCCCCTTGTTTTATATCTGTGAGAAAGCTACAATGTCATAAAGTACCAAAATTTACAAGTCACCTATTTTTTTTTCCCCGTCATTTCTAGCATGCCTGTTGATGTAAAGCCTCGGTTTGTTGTCCTGTATGGATCTCAGAAGGGACAAGCTCAATCTCTAGCAGAAGGTATTGCGGAGGAGGCAGAGGAGCATGGCCTTGTTGCTGATCTCAGCTGCTTGGATCAGAATGAGAAGGTGAGTACCAAGACCTAAACTTCTATGGAGTTGTCAGTAAAGAAAGACATACCCAGTGAAACATCAGGCTGAGGAAATAGGATATTGGCTTATGATTGTGTTGAAATGCATGCAGTTTTTTTTTGACTGGTTGATCAAAACAGTCACTAATTATTCATATAACTGGTTCCAGTACAATTTGGAGAAGGAGAGTGCCCCAGTGGTATTTATTGTCTCTACCACTGGAGAAGGAGAGCCGCCCGACAATGCCTTACAATTTGTAAGGTCCATCAAGAAGAAGACCCTGTCCAATGATCACTATAAACATCTATGCTATACACTTTTAGGTAAATTCTTCTACGAGGGTCTGTATCTGTTTTTATTTTTCATGGATTTTTTTGTTAACATTGGTGATTTATTTATTTTTTTCACCATGTAGTTGTTTGTCATTACAATGCAGAGCAGTGCACATTGTTTACTTTCTGAGCAGTTGCTTAAGAATCTTCATCTGTTCTCTTCTGTCTGCTCCAGCTTTAGGAGACACAAATTATGCAAATTTCTGCAACTGCGGCAAGACTATTGAGAATCGTCTAAAGCAACTTGGGGCCAAACAATTTTATGCGACAGGATATGCAGATGACGGCATAGGGTAGGTTCTGCAGAGTTAAGTCACAAACATTCAGTTCAAACCAGTTGACATTTAAATTGTGTAATTGTTTAAATTATATTTGTCATTTGGTGAACAATTTTCTTTTTGTGTGCAGTCTTGAGGTGGTTGTGGATCCCTGGCTTGAAGGATTGTGGACGGCCATCAAAGAAAGTTTATCAAAGATGGCATCTGATAGGACTGCTCACTTAAAAGAGAATGGACCAGAATTAGCTGCGGAAACTTCCGATTCAGCCATACCAGATGTCCAGCTTAACCTCTTAAGCATCACTGACCAACAGAACTGTGAGGCAGTCAGCACATCTGTGGACAGGGACTCCAAATTTGCATCTGCTACTTCATCTTCAGCTTCTGCTGCAAGTGATCTCAGGCCAGCTATTTCTACAGGGAGCCCTGATTTGGCTTCTCAATCCTGTGTCGGTGCCAACGTCGCTACATCAGCACCAAACACACAGAGCCAGGATGCTGGAGTTCCCCATGTGGCATTGGCAGCCTCACTGACACGCTCCATGCCGCCACTGTCAGAGTCCTTGCTTAACGTTCCCGTGCTGCCTCCCCCCTACTTGGATGTCTCTCTTCTGGAGGGGGATACTTTGGAGCAGGTGATGAATGTTTGCGGCTGATTAAAACACTAGTTGTTGAACATTTAACTATTAATCTCAATAATGTTTTTGTTTCAGATGGCTGGACCTCTAAACCAAGACACTCTTCATCATGTGCCCACTTCCACGGCGGTTCAGTTAACCAGAGGAGATTCGGTCAAGACGGCACTGCTTGTCGAGCTGGACATATCTGTAAGCATGCCAGAATAACTTTTACTTGAAAATAAATATTGATTTGACGCAGCAGCTGAAACGTTATGTTTGTCTTTTATCCCAAGGCTTTTCCAACATTGGCCTACCAGCCAGGGGACTCTTTTGATGTTTTCTGCCCAAACAGGCCTGCAGAGGTGGACGAATTACTCCACAGATTGGGCCTTCAGAACCAAAGAAATCATCAAGTCATTGTTTCTCTACGAAAAGACACAAAGAAAAAAGGCAATACTGCAGTGATCAAAATATTTTAGCTTGTGAGAATTACACTTTAACAAAGTGGGCAAAAGCAGAGCTGACATATATCATTATCTCAGTTTTGTTTTTATGAAAATGTGCATTGTTAAGACAAGCTTATAAAGTTGTTTTTTTTTTTTTTCCTCTGTTAAAGGTGCCTTGGTACCGCCCCACATCCCTGAGAAAGTGTCTCTGCTCTTCCTGCTCAGCTGGTGTCTCGAGATCAGAAGTGTTCCTAAGAGGGTACTATTTGTCTGAACTTTATGCCATTCACTTCTTTGTAAATTGGATCAACCAAACCACTTTTTAATTTGACACTAGTTTTTATTTTAAAATGTGTCAATTTCATGGGAAGGACGTATATTTTTTTCTCCTACAGCTGCTTTTATTTTTATTTTTTTTTATCAAAGCTTAGATAAACAATATTGTTTTCTACCCTACATTTTTTTTTTTTTTTAAACTTTTTTGGATTATTGAGTTTTGGATCGACTGAATTTTCAAAGTCTTGAGTCTGAGGTTGCATTACCATTGAACTTAACTCGCCCTCTGAGGCAATGAAGAATGAACGTCACATTTAAGGTGTGAAAATATCAAATGTTTGCATACGGATGCTTAAGCAGTCCCTGAGCTTTTTCCAGAGATACACCTCCTTTGAGTTTCACTTGATTGGTTGAAATTTTGCATCATTACCAGAACTGCACTAGAACAGTTTTGTATAACAAAGCGGCCTTTTTTATGCTGGATTCTCTCAAAGAAACAAAGCAAAAGGAACAAAACCCAAAACCCAACCACACCATGATGCCTATGAACCAACTCGGTATATGACTTTATTGACCGGGCCGCGCTCCCACAGGGGAAGCTTAGTATGTGAGTGTTTTTGCCCTCCATGAATCTTTTATAGAAACTATTTCAACTCCCCTTTTATTACTGCCTTTGTTAACAGTGTGTTGGCATCACAAAGGTAGAACGACACTGACCCCTGATTCTTACTGTGCCATTCAAACAGACGGTGCAGCAGCCCAGCAATTAAGCAGCAGGAAAAGTCCATCTGAACCTCTCTGCCGTGCCCGTCCTCCTTCTAATTGCTCTCTGCAGTAATTTTGAAACTCAATTTTGATTTATACCAGAAAACCTTGCTTTCCTGAAAACATTACAGTCTGAGTTGGAAACCATCTGGCGTGAGCTGCATCAGCAACTTGCGCTTAATTGTAAACTGCACGCTGAATGGCAAAATGAAGACAATAAATGGCAAGGATCCAACAGCTCTAATTAAAACACTATTTGAAATGCTCAGAACAGAGTGTACTATTGTTTACAATCCCAAATTATGCAATATTTATGACACAAGTTCTTTTGAGGATAATTGTGCACAGGATGGTGCCATTTTTGAATCGTATCACACTTTGAAAGGCATAAAAATGTCTATCCGTAGAACAATCTGGTCTGCTGTTAAGGTATTTCTCAGTAAAGAATGATGAATTAAAATTCATTAGGGGAATATTGTGCTTGATTGCCACAAATTTTAAAAGGGAAACTTTAATGCATCAATTGTTAATGCATCTGAAAGCAATAGAACATCAAAATTTTAAGGGCTCCATCAGCTTGGTTTCCTGAAAACGCTCTATAAACGACAGACATCTTTATTAAATCCCTGCACAGAAATGGGTTGTTTCGAGCCCAACTGTTGTCTGCAGACTTACAAGGTGATAACAGTTTTATTTTACAACACCTGCCTGTGTAATCCAAGCAGTTAAATTGTTTTCGTCAAACAGTAACAGTGCCTATAATTTTTTTAACACTACAGTTTTTAGGATAGTGAAATTGGATCACCACTTTACCTCATAGCGAGTGTAATGCACAGTAATATATGTGACGGCTTCAAATAAAGGAACACCCAGACTCGCAATTTCTGCTGAGATCAATGTTCCAGAGATTGTGACAGACCTGAGAACAGTTCTTTGTGACAGTATTCAAAGATGGTTTTCGAGTTGGCAACACAGGAAATGCTAAAACATGGAGATAATTGATAGAGTGTAAAATGCGTGGCTCCAATCACTGGAAACATGCTCACAGTCTAATGAATTGCTGAGATTAAACAGAACATTTAGCCATGACAAATATTAAGAAGTTGTGATTTGCATAATGGATTGATCCATGTTAACAGAATAAAGGCAAATCACTCTAAAAAGTTAAGCATTTTAATATTCCAGCATAATCCTTTTAATCTTCTCATTAAAATTACTGTCTTGCAGTTTAAAAAACCAATCAGTCGTTAATAGAATACCAATTCGGCTGCAGCATGTCCTCCGCAAATGCAGACATTAATTGATTGTGCTATTAGTTGTTGATGAATTTGCTTGAAAATGAAACGATTGCCTTTGCTCATTTCCCAGCAGCGTTTAAAGCGTTTGAAAACCAAATGATTTTAATAGAGGCAGAAACTGCATTCTGCAAGCTCAAATAGACACATTACATAAGAGTTGCAACAACAAGGTTTATCTCCACTGTTTTGATGAAGTGAGACTCGTTATTTCACCTCTGAACAGTATGGCGTTGAAATGTGCCTCACTGCAGAGACTGAAAATGTCACTGGCTCTTCTGTTCTAGTAGTTATGAATGGAAAGTTTGAAACACTCCTGACCAACAGCTCCAAGTGACATTGCCTTTGAAACCTGTCTCTCGGTCAGGCCCTGGTGCGTGCGCTGGTGGAGCATACAGGGGACAGTGCACAGAAGAGGAGACTGCAGGAGCTCTGCAGTAAACAAGGCGCTGCGGACTACAACCTGTACGTGAGAGACACGAGCCTCAGCGTTCTGGAGCTCCTCAAAGCCTTCCCGTCCTGCTCGCCTCCGCTCAGCCTCCTCATAGGTCAGAGTCCCTCTGCTGTTTGCCTGCTCAGTCACTCAGTTATGAGAATTACACATACATACAGATGATTGCGGTGAAATCAATACTTGTGAGGTGTATTACGAAACAAGACATCTGAAAAAAAAAAAGGTCTCATCTAAATCCATGTTTTGTTTGATTCACATTGCCACATTTTGTACCTCACATTGATCTTGGAGTGCAGTTAAAAACTCGTATTCTGGCATATTTGTAAAGATATTGTTTTTTTTTTTTTTTGTTCTCATTTTGCTTTTAATATGATAATGAATGCACACTTAATTAAAAGCTGATTTTTATGTTGCCTGAAGCAGCTGGGGAATCACAATGACAGGCACAAAAACTAGGACATGAATGCACCTGTACCGGAGTCTGAGTAGATTAATTAGCTTCTTAACTCTCTATTTTACTTTTCAAATAACAAAAACAGCTCAGGTTATATTTGCGTGTCTTTCTTGTGTGTGTGAGACTCTAGTAGGTTTTGTCCAGTAGGGGTCACTGCAGCCTTTCCAAAGTGCTGGAGCGCCTGATTTCTTTGCTGACTTTGTCAAAGCTTTTAAATATCCAGAATGGTCACAAAGTCCTCACAAAGGGTCAACATTAATTCCATTATTGTATTTTTTGAGTCCATGCAGCTCTGATAAAAATTTTAAATATGACTTCACTGTTGTAGTTCCAGGTCAAAATGTACTTTGGGTTCCTTTCGAGCCTTTGCTCCCTGTGAATGATGATATTGATCAGTTTTTGCTGTTGTCTTTTTTTTCTGACCCTTGGTTCCAACTTGAAAACTAACATTTTCTCTCACCTCATTAAGCTTGTTGGCTGGCCATTCACTATAGATCTAATCTGCTTTGACTGAAACTTACCAGACAGTGAAATTAGTTGGCTTCAACTTTACATACAAGTGGACTTGTCCTCTAAAACAGCTGTGTCACAGCTCCTGGCCTACCCCAATGTCAGTTATTTTAGGCCTACTTGCCAACCACAGCATCTTTTTTTTTTTTTTTTCTTTTTTATCCAGTGGTGAACTGATGCAGAAATTGGCAACCCGGACAATCGCGCCCTCGTGAAAAATGCGTGTTGGAGGCCCTTTTTGGGTAGCAGCTGTTATTTGGTTTACTGGTGAGCCACCAAGCTCTGCAAGGACGGAAATGTGCAGGGTCAGTGTGGATCATAGGTTAATGGTGATCTCTGACTCAGTGAGTCACTGTTGAAAGTACAATGCTGCATTTTTCTGCACAGTTCTTGGTTCATTACCCCGACTGAAGGGGAGGTGTGTTGCTGATAACAGTTTAGGTTGTTAAACACAAACTGTAAATAATGAGGCGAGATGCGTATATACCCACATGCCTTTGGCCAAGTGCAGGCTGGGTAATAAAGTAAATGCTTGGTGTGTATTGAGAATGATAGCTGATTGTTGGAGTCAGCGCTCTTGTTACATGATGCATTATTTCATATAGAGTGTCAGACAAAAACTTTGGAGTCATAGCTCCAGGGAACTAAATGTTGTCCATGAACATCTTTTTCAATTTACTGTCCTA
>OMNM01065057.1:1557-13359 GCA_900302745.1 Parablennius parvicornis | reverse complement strand
GGGTGGGGGGTGGGGGGGACAGTAAAGATGATAATATTATAGCACCTAATTCTTAAACAAGAGTCACCTGGGTATCTGCCGGTCAGGACTTAAATCTTGATTCGCAAAGCAGAAAAGAAAAAAGAAGTAGAGAGTCCATGGCCAACGAGTAGAGCATCGCCACACAGTCTCTCATTTGACATTTTCACATGGAATATCAATATTTTACATGACTGCAAGGTTTCAGGTGCAGCACCGAGTGCAGACATGCACATGTACCACGTGTCATATTAACCACCGTCACTGACATTTTATGGGAAATCATGGCTTTTATGAACCCGGAGCAGCACACCCTATAAATCACAGACAGAAAAAGACCATCTAAATGTATCTCTGTGCACATCTGTGAAAACTTATGTGAATAGAGAGATATAGAAGAATATCTTCAAGTAGAATTATGTTTAATATGACGTGATTTACTCAACAAACGTAAAGTGTTCCTTGAATTAAAGACATTGTTTTCTTTTTAAAAAGAGGTTAATACCCTAATGATTTTTAGTGTAGATTTGAAGTGTTCACAAAACAATGAACTGTCTAGAGCAGCCCAAGCAGACATTTCCAAATTGATTTCTTTGTATTATAGAGCACTGCTATAGTATTCGAGAAATAGTTGTTTGTTGCGTTGTTTCATTACTAGATATGTTGCATCAGAGTGAAAATTATTATTAATAGGAAAGGCGACTACAAATTAAAATATATATGGTGTTTAAAGAAAATTCTGAATTTAACTAGACGTGAAGCTTTGGTTAAAACTCTGGTTTGTCAGTAACAGGTGGCAGGCTCTGTTCATTGTTCAGATGTGGGGAGGGATGTGAAATCACAGAAAGAGAGGGAGAGACAAAGAGAGCGGGGTGAGGAGAGATGGACAGAGGTGAGGATAGAGACCTCTTTTCATCTGGCTTCTTTGATGGCAGCCATGATCGACTCAACAACAAAAGAATGATGGCCAACGACAGCAACAGAAAGAGAGCGAGGGAGAGAGTGAGAGGGGAGAGACATTATTCCCATTCAGATGCATTCAGCCATACAGGTGTCATGTTCAGCAGACCCAGCCAACAAAACCTGTCTGTCATCTGAATCCCCAGACCGACAACTTCACAAACAAAAATCACAGAATGAAATTTAAAGGAGGGATCTGATCTCTGTCTGATCTGTCTCATGGTCTAATTCAAGACTGAACAAGACTGAGAGGTTTACCTCAACAGGCAATGCATCACTTCAAGACACATGTAACCTGTCAGGTGTTACACTCAATCTCTTCAAACGTGTTAATGCTCAAATTTCGGATTTCTTTCATATATCCATTAACATATACATGAGAATATGCAAGACAATTTCTACAGCTAATTTGATCTTTACTCAGTGGGCAGACCGATGCCAGACTAAATAAAACAACATGCCACAAGACAACGATAAAAATAGCAGGAGGAGGAGACTGAGAAATTGCTGTGGAAGATGAAAAATGTTCAGACTTAAGCATCACAGTAATCTAATAAACTGCATTACTTAGATTGTAAAGCCAGCATGTTGGTGTTACAGTATGCAAAGGTACAAGACATATTTACTCTCTGAGCACATTGTTGAATATACAAATGAAGTGTACTAGTTGAAAAAACAAGGGCTGACAGTCTAATGAACATAAAATGTTAGAATAATGTGTCAATGTTTGTGTGCCAAGTTAAAGACATGATTTGATATGCTAACTGAGTGAAGCCAATCTTGCCTTCCACACACAATAAGAATAGCCTTTTTATACTGGTATAAATAGACCAAACCAGCCCACTTTGTTCCGCTTTAGCACATTTCTTCTAAGATTACCTGCAGGCCCTGCTCTTGTTGGAGCATTTTCTGTTCAACTCAAGTTCAGGAGGTAACTTTATTTGTATTACTGTAACTAGTTTAACAGTTAGCTTACTGAACTATAAAATACATAGGGGGAATGAATACTTTCTAAAGTTAAAATGGAAATAAATGTGACATGCAACTAAACTACCAGAATTTCTAAAATGAAAGAAATGTGTGAATAAATGAGGATTTGGAAAAAACAACAACAAAGGTTGTCAAAGTTGCACTGTTGAACCCTTGCAATCTCACTGTACCATAGTATAGTGACAATAAAGGAATTCTGATTCTGATTCTTGAGGTCTTTTATAGTTTTCAGCATTTTGGAAGCAAAAAATATTCAAGTCTGCTAAGCCACTGACTTCACCAGACCCTTGTAGCATCCTCCTTATCACTGCATGTAGTTAGAAGCTGAAAGCCACATAAGAAATCTCTGGCATGTGACTCAGCTAAAAGGCACTTTGGTTAATGTTGGCATCAGATCAACACCATGTTAATTTTTGGAACTTGATGTAATGAAATGAGCAGTAAAGACGCATGGTAAAATAAATTGCATTCAATGGCCAACCACCCCAATTATAAGTAAGTTAAAAAAGGGTCAAGCCTAAATTGGTGGAGCTAGGTTTCACTAACAACCACTCTGATGAATACACGCCACAATGTCATATATGTTTAGTCACATTTCAGTCTCAGGACAAAGGCCTCCAGTTGTTCAAGCAATCTACTTGAACTGGTGCTATATGGAGAAAGAGATAGGGTTGCCGTGACATGCTAACGGATCTGTTTTTCTATTCCTTGTCAATGTGTTTGAGTGTGTGTGTGTCTGCGTGTATGTGTGCATGGTGCAAGCTGATCTGAAAGCTTGTAACTCTGCACCACGATTGCTCTCCGTGAAACATACCAGCTCACTCTCATCCCGTCTCTCACACGTCTAAGTAGGACATGACAGCCAATTGTTTCCTGATGGCGATAGGGACCTAATCAGGCCTGACCTGCTCTACATTACCAGATCAATAACACAGAGCTTTCACAGTCTTGTCAATACTTCAAAATCATATCTAACATCAGTGAAAATGTAATACTATTTTATCTGTAGACCTATAATTTCATCTACTATTTTCCATCTTTACCTATTAAGCAAAATTTTATACAAAGTACATTATAGGTTCAGAAGCATGAAACTCTCCTCTTATATTTCATTAAGTTACTATTAAGTTAGCTCATCAACTGTAAACATACTTAAATATCAAACATTGAAATGTCAGAAAAATTATGCAAAATACAATTCAATTAAATTGTGTGCTTCATTGAATGACAGAACTTTGTGGAAGGAGAAGAGCAAAAAATATTATTTGAAGAAACAGCACCCACTACACCTGGAGCAACTGAAACAGTTCAGTTTACATTGAGTTAGGAATGCACAATACTTGCTGGTATGATAAATCATTATTGTAAAATGTGTATATGTGTACATGGTAAAATTTGTTGAACTGATATTTTTGATTAAACAATGATTGAGTTGCCAGTATATGCTTGATGTGGCCCCAAGAGGGCAAATACAGCAGGGACATCATCACACCAGTAAGTAGCAGCATACGTATCAACCTGTATGTCTGATAGAAGCTCAGGCTCTCTTTCGACAAAGTGCTTGGCTAATCAAAACATGTTGAAGGTTTACACAATGCAGATAATTTGCTATTTGCAGATGCAAATGAGATGAGAAAACACTGAGATTTACCAAAGCAAAAAATAAAACATATAATCAACTTGTCATGCAAACATTTGGTACAACTCTCTTCAAACCAGCTGCCACTTTGCATCTGCCCTGCATGATGTAGCTTTCTCACATACTCAACTCAAATGAACAGTAAATAAACCGTAGTTAAAATCAATTACCATGAGGGAGTCTGAGTCGTCTATTATCTTTGATATGTGGCTCATATAAATTTGCCACTCTTAAGAATAGTCACTCTAAAAAACATTTTTTTTTAAATTGTGTTTTTTGGAAAAAAAAAGTACTTTGAATTATTGATTTAGAATCAGCCATCTGCCTTTCACAAATTAAACACTTTGCATTGCTGGAAAACAAAATGTATTGACGAATCAGCACTCTGGCAAAAACATATATGGTCAATTGAACTCACATCTCCCCAGAAGAGTTTGGTTTTATCCACAAAGCCAAGGTAAGAGACCCCAGTGCTCCAAGTGTCTGGGACGGGGGAGAGACCAGACATCCATCCTGACCTGGCCGGAACAGCAAACTACTCCCTCCGCCAGAAACCCCATCTGAACCTCTTGTGGTTCCGCTCTCTCTCTGAGTCCAAGGATGAATGTCACTGGTGTCCTCCGTTACACAGGAACCCCTGGTGGAATTAAGTCTGAAAATGTCAATGTGTTCCCACAGAGCAAGAAAGAAAATATATACAAGAGTCCAATAATGTCATCAATACATTCTAAGTTTACATTCCTAAGATATTAAAACAAAAAACAAAAAATCACAGTGAGTTGAGTTGTACTACCTGTGTGCAGCTAACAGCAGAGGCGCATAAGGAGGCGTGGAGGATCTATAGGGACACTCCTGAACACAGAATGCTGGATGACATGCCAGCAGTTCAGTGTGTGAAGAAGATGGCTGACAGTAGCTGCTCCGCTCGGGAACACCACAGGTAAAGCGAGGCGGTGAGGTGGACACAGGCTTGAAGGCAGCAATGTTCTCCATCCGTGGGAAATTTCCCTACAAACACGAAAACCTTGTTTGTGGCAAGAGTAACCAGAAACATTCAGACACCAATGTAACCTCTAAAGCAGTTATGTCAAACTCTAGTATTGAGGGGCCCTGCAATGTCAATGCTTTAACACCTGGATCTAATGTTCATGTAATCATCACGCTCATATGAAAATGCAATAAAGGAGCACTTTTCTTGCAATGAGATGTGTGGCAGCAGAGAAGATTTAAAAAAAAATGCATGACAGAGGCTTACGAGGACCAGGATTGGAAACCCCTTCTGTAAACTCACTGACACAGGCATTCCATATAAGAATGTGTCACATAAGATCCAGAAAATTCTAAATTACTTATGAGTCAACAGAGCATCTATTTGTACTACTAATAGAATAAATGTGACCAAACTGTTGGCATATTTGACTTCTATCTGAGCTTTTCACACAAAACATTTGGAGATGCAACACTAGAAAACCGTAGTTTAGCTTCTTTAAAAGTATGCATAGTATACACTTATTATCTTAGTACACATCAACAATCACTATCCTACAACAGCATAATATATGGATTCATGTATGGAGTCACAATCCAAACATGATGTTATCAATCAGTCTTTCAGTTTTAGGATCATAGCCAAAATTCTTTAATTGTTTTTTATCAGTTTTTTATATTGTCTTGTTATTAAACGTATATGTTTATCTTTAATCTTGCTCTATGACTTGTATACCTGGGCTACGTACAGTGTTCTGACATGTCCCTCTTTCCAATGCTCAAATATGTTTCCTTGACAGATTGATTATTTATTTATGTTGTGACTGACTGTATGCACAAATGTACACTGGGATGCTACAAATGAATTGCCGCTTGTGGGATGAATAAACTTGTCTGAACTTAATAGAGCTCTTACCTGTGATGATGCAGGTTTTGGACAAAGGCTGACAAAGAAGAGAGGCAACCAAAACAAGACATGATGGCACTTTATCTTCAAGACATTTGTCTTCTTCTTCATTGGTATATCAGGGATATTTTCAAGAGGCAAAGACCACAAAAAACCAGGCCAGCACTTCTTCTTCATCATCCTGTCCTTTCTTGAACTGATGTCACCTCCTCTGTTTGTGAAAAACTGCATCCTGGAGACAGCAGCATCACTTTCGTACTTTCTTTTAACCCCCCTTCTTCCACTTGCATGTGAATTATTTCTAATTTCTTCCTTCCTACAGAAGTTATATAGCAACTCTCTTCCTCTGATCAGTCTCTGTCTGTTAACTTCCATGCTATGGTTGAGCCCACTCCAGTGAAATTTGTCCTCCCTTGGTTTTCCAGTGTTCCAGCTCTTCAGTCCCTTTTAGGCCTCCAGACACGGTTCAACAAGACTCGGTGAGGGTTCCCGCATGGTCCTGGGTTCGAGAACGTCAGAAGGAGGGCGATCTAGAACATTTCCAGAGGCAGAGGGATGTTGAAGAACATGGATTCCTCTTCAAAGCTTTCAAGTGGTGCTTGAATAAACGATGACTGTCATGGTTTCATGGTTCCAGGGTTACAGGAACATTTTTTGTACAGGCCAGTGCCCCTTGGGTGAAGCTACAAAGCTTAGCTTTCTGTTACACTGTCCCTGTCCCTCACATCCACACACACTCAAACACACAAACCACAACCAAAGCCTTCACATGATAGGTAGGATTTCACCATCTAGAGAGGGAAACGAGAGAAGGAGAGAAGGAAAGAGAGACGTGGTCAGACCAAAATCCAACATGAGACAAATCTGAGGAGAGTGAAATGCCATGCAGGCTATTCCCTCACCAAAGCCTACACTATCATGTACAGCTTGATGGAGGTACAGCTCAACGGATAGTGCTACATTGCTTTCTCCTTTTCTTCATTTTCCATTGAATTAAACATGCCCTTATTCCCGTGGCCTCCAGGTTTGATTCAGCTGAACGGGTTTTCACATAGGTTTGTTGGAAATTGAGGCTTAGGCCAAAGCTCTCTTCATTACAATACTTAGCAGCTTCAATTTCATATTTTGACACACACAAAAAAGGCCAGCCGTCCCATCATCTCCAGTGTTATATATCACTTGGTAAAGCTCTTTCCTATAATGCCTGCTAGAAAATAGGGAAGCTTGCACCGTTACGAGACTACATGTCGTGCCAAATTGTAAGTATATGCAGGAAATCATAATGTGACCAGTACAAAAGGTTTACCTGTTGTTGTTGTTTTTGTTGTTGTTCACGCGGAGCTCTATTCCCTTCATCAGTGCAGCGCTGACACAACCTGTTGCTCTGATCGCTGCAGCCTCGCGCGCTGCTACCTGCGACTCCGCACACCTGTCTCTCCCTCAGCGATAATAATAGGCGCTACTCCCGGAGAAAAAATAGTCCTGTCCGAAGATGGTTCAACTTCACTTTGCCCGATGGAAATAGTCCCTTGTTGATAAGACAAACTGCAGGACAGTTCAACTAAAACTTGTCCAAGTCCCTCCCTTTTCCCCCTTCTAGTCTCTGCCTTACCTCTTTCATTCAGAACATACGGCGCTAAGCAGATTACCCCGAATTTGCCATCTGGCCAGCAGCGCCGGCGGCGGCAGGATACTGCGCACAAAGTCGCGCCGCTGTAACGTTACCCTTACGAGGAGGAAGTAACGGAAACTATAGAGGCCCGTGAGAGCAAACACTGCGACATATCCTTTTTACATCTGTTACAGAAAACCAAAGATTGTCTTTGACAGCGACGCATTAGTATGTGATTTGAATAATTACCCCCTGCCTGGCTGTAATGCCCCCCCTCCCTTCGCGGGAAGCGTCTGGGGTTCAGACAAGTGGCACTCAGAGGGAAGATGAACACTTCCGTCGCTGCTAGGCAACGGTGATCAGCTCCGGCCACTCAGAAGAAATCATCTCGTGGCCTCCCCGTCATGTTTATTTATATCAATGCTTTATGATACTTGAAATTAATCACATGTCTTTCTGGTGGTAGGGATATATAAAAGCTCTGGGGCCTCATTTATCAAGGTTGCGTACGCACAAAACAGGACATGAAAGATGCGTACGCCACTTTACACGCAAAGTTTGTGATCTAACAAAATATACTCTGCGGAAGAATGTGCGTACCGGTACGCAAACTTTGAACCTTGCGCACGCACATATTGGAGACGAGTGAACCTGGCGGCGCTGATGGTGAAGTGGAGAATAGAAGCCAGATTCATCTCATACATTTACATGTCTTCACATATCACACTTATTGATCCACGTAATCATAAACAGCCAAGCTGCTGTGTTTTAGATGTTCTTTTAGCGGGACAATACTACTGAATCGGTAGCACCATGTTTATATATCATACTTTCATCTTCAAATGATACAGAGCGGCGTATAGAACTGATTGATTATCAATTGCGACAAAGTGTGCAACAATCTAATGTCTAATTTCAGAGTAAGCATGTAGATAGCGCTGTGACAGTCGCGCGTAATGCTGCACCGCCGTGCGTTTTGGCCGCACTGGTACGGAGCACACTGGTGCTGCACACAGACGACCTCCTCGTCACTCACCTACTCCACCCACCGCCTCCACCTCTAGTGACTGAGTACACAACACAAGGTCCATTCAGCCTTTACGTAAGTTCCTGTTCAAACATTTATTTTATACATTTAATAAAAAGATAAAACTGGACTTTATCGGTCTCCGCTGTGGTCTCCACCCAGTAAACTCTCCTTGCCTCTGTGACACGCTGGCCTTCACGACTCTGGAGGCTGTTTTTGTGCTCCAATGCTGGCCCCATGATGTCACTCTCTGACCTCCACCTTCAGATCAAACTCTTCTTCACCTCTGCAGCCACAGATCGATGTGGCTCTCACATTGTTGAATATATTGAACTTTAAAAGCTGCATGAAATACACATCATTGTTGATTAAACATCAAAAGACATGCACTCAGAAAATTTAAAGAGGGGAGGAGCACCAGGCCTTAGATCCGTCTTTCCAAGTCTTATTTTCACTTAGCTAAAAAAAACAAAAAAAAACAGATATTAATGCAAAGAATACAAACACATTTTCAAGATGAATGAAAATGAGTCCCATGAAATTGTAATAATTAGCCAAAGGAGTTGGCAAAGGTTCACTGAGCAATTTAATAAAAGTCACCAGGGAAGTACAGCTATGTCTGATCTTAATTGGGTCCTGGTAACACTTAACAAGGAATGTCTGTGAAGAGGCTTTGGATGCCAATGTTACTATGTGATGCAAAACATATTTTCTGTGAATGTTTTGTGATATATGGCTCATCATCTACATTTTTAATTTTAGTATACATTTTTAGCTTTTTGTAAATAGGTCATTATATTGACATTGTGCACATGCAACAAAAAAATAATATTGATGCCTCTTCAGGACTGAAAGTAAAACGTTCCAAATTACAATTCTACATGTTTCTACATGCATAAAGCCTCCAGACCATCCACTGGCAAACAATAAATAATCCACTTAACATAAACACATAAACATCACAAACTAAGGTGCAAATGTAAGTATGTGGTAGTTTAGATTTGCTCTGTGTGCTTAAGCACATCATATTTAAATTGTGTAAACATTTTACAAAAAAAGAAAACCCTATCCTATATTTTCCCCACCGACAAGTTTATACGTTATCATACTAATCGCGTTTGAACAGCTGCAATTTGCTTTGGTTGAACAAAGGCATTCTAACTAGGTTTTAATTAAGTGTTCCTAATGACCTTAAGGAGATTAGAGGTTCTCTTTCTAATCAATACCAGGCAGAGAGGAGCAAAGGGAGGAGAGGGGAGGTGACTAGGGGCTAGGATGGAGAAGTGAATGGGTGGAGTATGAGAGACTGGCTAAAGGTTGGTTTGTTTCTTATGTAAATGTAAATGTGAATGCGTGTGTGTGGTTGTATGTGTGTGTGTGTGTGTGTGTCATGTGATAGATACTGTATAACAGATTCACATCTTGTGCTTTTTCTACTTGAATGTGAAAAAAAGAAAGAGAAATGGTAAAGTGAGCTACAACCACAAATGGAGCTTCAGTTTTTATGCAGCAAACAGATTGTTACATGCATTGTTACACATCTTTCACATTTCTCTCACCTTTTTCATTTCCAGTTTTACCCTAAGTGGGTAAAAATGACAATACACCACTGAGTCAGATAGGCTACGATCATCAAGAGCTTTGTTAGTCAAGAAGAGTTTCTCTTATCCTCTCCTTATAAGACATTTGCATAGATTTGCACAGAGTGTGTCCACATGACAAAAAATCTACTCATACATTGATTGTACTAATTCATTCAACCAGGCATATTCAGTTCCAGAGATTGAAGTGCCATCACACAAACGGGATTGAAACTGGACAACGATTGCACAATTAATAATGCCTCATTTTCTAAATTACTCTTGTATGACTTATATTTTCCTAAATTGTGTTTGCTGGTCTAATAACATTAAGGCTAATATGGTAAATGTAGGCTGTAAATGTACCATCTCTCTGAGTCTGCAGAGCAGCATGAATATGTATGGAGATATCCTTAGCCTTAGATTAGGAAAAGTGGAATAAATTGGTGGTTGGGCTGCAGTGTTTTTCAAGACAAAACACAATATTAGGTTTCCGTTATGAAGATGTTATACACAAACTCAGGCAAGCATGTGCATATGTGCACGCACACACACACACACACACACACACACACACACACACACACACACACACACACACACACACACACACACACACACACACACACACACACACACAGGGAATACTGGGTGGAGGAAGTTGGCGTTTAACTGGATCCTCAGTCAACCGTGATGGTTTGAGGGGGGGTGGGTGTGCACAGGAAGTGGGACGATGACTCTAAAACTAACCCACCCCCATCATGTCTCACACACACACACACACACACACACACACACACACACACACACACACACACACACACACACACACACACACACACACACACACTTCCTCTTTAGATGCAAATAGAGACACAAATTTTTTCAAAATCTCTAGAGTGGCTGGAGTTTTCAGTTATCATTGATCGTGGTGACTCATAGTTGTGTTTATGTGTAAATGTGAGGCCCAAACGCAGAAAAATATCAGTTATTGTAAATACCCAGGTACGTGTAAACATGGCCTGAATCGACGAGCCAACAAGACAGGACATGGCACCTGTACACATTTGGAGTGGGGAGACGAGGCACAGCATTGAACAATGAGGGACATCAGGGTGAGGGACAAAAGAGCTGATCAAAAAGACATAAGAAATGTGGGGGAGAATGATACACTTTAATACAAAAGTAAAACCAGACATAGATTACAGCTCGACACATAGCATACATTTATGGTTTTAAAGAAAAGCTTTTTAATTACACTTACAATAAGTTTAGTTCTCAAAATGTGTTTCAATAAAATAGTCCTTAATTTCCCCTTCTATATATTTCTTTTTATCATGACTTTATGAATATAAATATATAAAAAAAATGCTGCTCCACTTGTGCCTCTTGTGTCCTGCTGCTGTGCCCACCCCAAAGCTCTCTGGCACCCCTCAGGGGAGGCCTTCCTCACCATCTCAAAACCAGTTTTTCAACCAAAGTTTTCATAATTGTTGCTGTCCTACTGTCAAACTTAATTAGCAATCACCTTTCATCAAATCTGCATATACATCACATCTGACAAACACCACAGCAACATGCATGCTCGGCAAACATACAGCTGTGAGAGAAAATCTAGTTTGCTATGCTGATATAAGGTTTATTTTAGGCAATCTCTTCCATTTTGCTCTGACACTTGCGTCATCCTGCTGTCTATACTCTCTATTTTGGTCACTTCTGTCCTCCAATCACACACCTCTCCCACACATTCCACACTCCACAGGCACAACTCATTCCTTTCTTCATTCACTCTGTCTTTCTCTCTCCTTCTCCCTGTGCCCTCAAACTCTGTCACTGCCCTCAATCATTGCTCCTCCTTAAATGTCCTCCTCTTTCTTGTACTTGTCTTATGCAAACTAGCAAACTCAAACCTATATATATATATACACACACACACACACACACACACACACACACACACACACACACACACACACACACACACATAGACATTACAACTCCTGTGTTTTCCATTTCCATTCCAGAGGTTTTTTTTTATGGCGTTTTAGAAAGCAGGAGGAATCAATATCCAGTCACTCTTCT
>OMNM01065055.1:16261-29460 GCA_900302745.1 Parablennius parvicornis | reverse complement strand
CCTTTTGTATTGTTCTTCCAGAGATTACCTCAAATATCCCATTTTGTCAAGTACGGTGAGACACGCCGACAACCTCTCCCGTCCCCCAGAGGTCATGACTTTCCTTCTGCTGAATATTTACATAAAGACAATGGGATTAGCAGCTTTTTGGACACACGTACACACACAGGAGTGCAGAAGAGGCGGTCCGGATCACATCTGCCTCAGAGTTACTCAGGTGTGATGGGATTGCTTGAATACTGACGAGACTTTTGAGGGAATACCGCAGAAAGGCCTCCGCCACAGCTCAACTACTCAAGCATATAGAAGAGCTCTCTGTCCCGTAGTGCTACTGATGAATATAACCACACAAAGCTCTTCTTCTTTTTTTTTAATCTCATTTATAGACACAGACTCATCTCACTTCCTTTCCCTCTTGATGTTGCCCAACTATGACTCAGCTACCTACAATATGTCTGGAAACAACTTTTAAGCGGATCACAGTTTGCATCTCGCTCCCTTACTCTCTCTCTCTCTCTCTCGTTCTTTTCCTGTTTTATTCATTTAGTTTAATAGTCTGTAATAGTTACCAAGTATCATTAAGGCCAACCTCTGTGGCTTCTAACAACGCTGTAGGCAAGCCAAGTGTTTGTTGTCAGCTTTTTATTGGCTTCCAGGGAGGAGGGTTGTTGTTGTTCAGTGTAATCTTGGCACGCCAATAACAGGTTTCAATAAAAGCAGCTGCTTTCTTATGGCAGTTAAGCTGCACTCTTCCCAGCCCCCTTCTGCAAGTGTGTTGGTTGGAAATAAATGGAGAGCTTCCTGTAGATGAAATCCTCAAGTGTCTTCAATTGTCCCAGTACAGCAGCTATTTATTTTTCTTAGGTTTTCTGTCATCTGACGTTCATAAATGACTTTTCTCTTGAGTTTTTATCTTAGTTTTCATCCATGTCACTCATTTCCTCAGCAGGTTGCTGCTGTTTGAGCGCTGTAGTACAGTGAAGCCACAGGCTTGACCACACTGCCTCCTTTAGGACAGAATCTGCCATTGCAAATCAATTGAAGGACCAGATGTGCCTGAAGTCAATAGCAATTGAAGGATATAAACTTGATTTGACTGCATTCAGCTGTAGGTCGTTTAAAAACAGTGCAGAAATAGTTGGACCCATGTATGTTTGATTTGACTTTGAGCAGTTGAGTGATAAGCGCTTGAGTCTGAGTCAGTCACGAAGTTCTGTACAAGTTAGATCATTTATTTGGAAGTCACATGGTGGACACATGCTTTATTTGGGTCTGTTTCTCTGTCCTTATGAAAGTGTAGTATTTTCAACTGTATCTATGAGGGGGGCACAATTTATGGCATGAGAACAAGCTTAAAATACACTCACGGATCACTGAATGATTCAAGTACTTATGAATCAGATAATCACATCGGAGCAGCTCAATGTATTTACATGTGTGTAGAGGCAAAACAATGAGCAGCTGAAGTTCAGACTGAGCATGACTATGTGGAACAAACGAGATATAAGTTATGCAGAAGACTACATTTGACCATTGCATGGTCCATTTTCAGCACTTTGTTGGCTCTTAGCCATCAGCACTGAAACAGTTCTGGTGTAGAAAATGGGTCCAAAATACTAATACCAATGTATATCTAATGAATGAATAATAATTGCCATAGTGATGCTGTGTGTGTGGTTGAATTCATAAGAATGTATGCGGAAATATGTGGTGATATTTAGCTACTGGACGGAGGCAGGAATTCCTCTCTTGATCAGTCACACTAGTCCCTGCAAATCTGCAGCAAATCAAAATGATCAACTGCAGACGTGTAGAATCCTGTGTTTTGGTCTTCTTAGAGGTGCGTGTGGTCCGTGCTGCATTCAGATTCTAACCATACCAGACTTAATTTGGAAGCAAACTTGGACCTTCGTTTCAAACGGCATGTTTGGGTGGGTTTAGTTGGCAGCACTCCACAAATGGACCACACTGAATACAGTGATCACACGTAGGGTAAGCTCAAATCTGACAGGGACAAACTCAACTCTAGCCACAGTCACAAAGGGATCAGGACTATTTCTGATAATCCAAGTATAAGTCTGCTTTATGAAGAATAGACACTGGAAATGATGAAGACACTTTGTCATTTGCAAGTGGCTCATTCTTGAAAAACTCAAACCAAGTCTGTTTTTCATTGTGTTTTAATACATTCCCATGTTCTTGTAAACACTTTGAATTGCTTTGTGTATGAATCCATCCATCCTTCCATCGTCCATACCACTTATTCAACACAGGGGGTTGAAGTTGGTGCCTTAGCTCAAAACAAAACTCCGTTGTTATAGAAATATCATGCAACCACACTCATTTAACCTGGAAGCCTTTATTCAAGCCAAAATCAAAAAGTCACACGCGAATAAAACATCGGGATGCAGTAAAGCAGAAGTGACATGAGGTGAAACGAAATAATAGTGAAGAAAAGTGGGCAGAAGATCAAGCAAACGGGGGAAAGCGGGTGTGTTTGCACAGTCTGAACAACTGTTTCTATAGTCACAATATGCACATTGCAGAAAAATACTTGAAGATCCAGAGTAAACAGTGTGATTTATCGTGCAAATATGATACAGCAATAAATTCATGCAAATTCCCTTTTCCAGCAACTTATAATAAAAAAAAAAAAAAAAGACATATATGAGTTTTGAATGTAATAGCTTTCTGGATATGCAGTCCAAATTGCTCATTGACCCCGGACATAGAGCATTAATTTTAGGTTCAATCTGAATTTGCCATTCCTTTCTCTAAATACATTTGCCTTGTCTGTGTAATAACAGTTGGATAAAATACCGTGAATTTTTTTTTTTTTTTTTAATCGCACTTCTTCAGTTTCTCAGGACCAGTATTTGTTTCATATCAAAACACAGTCATGACAAAGGTTGAAAGTTTGAATGGAAAAGAAATTCCTCTGCGTCACTCTCCTCTGTAAGATTTCACGTTTTTCTTGGCTGCAGACTGTGAATTGCCACCACCGGTTAAAGGTACAGGAGAAACAGCCGGTGTGTGACTCAAAGAGCTGCTGTCTCTCATGTGAAATTAAAAAGCGCTCAGATAAACATTATTGAACATGTGCTGGAGCGTGAATGCTCCATGACACAGGACCATGGGTTTCTGTCCAGGTTATTTCTATTTGCTTCTTCCATGATCATTTATAATTTTCTGACATTTTGAAATTGTTCCTTGCTGCAGGCGTGTAGAGGTTCACCGTCCGATAAGTCGTCAAAGAGTTTGACCGCTTAAACAAGCCGAGAATCAAATTTAATGAAATCTGTCACTTTGTTCGCTGCTCTCATCATCAACTTCATTCAAGGTATTTGGTCTGATTCTCATACAAACTGAAACATCTCAGCAACGACTGGACAGACCAAGAAACGTACTTAACTACGTCATCATCTGACTATAAACTCATACTGCAATCTTTTAACGTCACAACAAAAAACACGTTTTGGGTAAATGAGGGGTATGTAGTTATATCATTATCAGTATGAACAGCAGACCCAAAACATTAACCTACGATATAGGTTCTTATATTTTAAAGCTAAATGAAATCCCTGTAACATTTTTCCATTTGTCTTACATTTGATTTTGCCTGAAGCTTGTGTTTTCATTGATTTAACATTTATTAATTTTGTTTTCATACAACCCCCTCTGTTGTATGAAAATTCCCCTTGTATCTGCTAATATCAGAAATTGCATTCTAATTGTTCTAAATCAAGGAACATTTGTGTCATTTAATGAACATATCACATATAAAATGCATGTTAATAATTTGTGGATACATGAACTTGCTTTTTCATATAATACCACAGAGACCAATGTTTGGCAAGAAATTTAAAGCTGATGGATTCTGATATGATGCATTTAAAGCCTATTAAATTTAAAATTCTTGGCGAAAAACTGCACTTTATACTGTGTATAATTGTGTTTGTGACAAATAAAGGTTCTTGATTCCAGACCGCTAGTTTCAAACTAATTGATTTATAGAAACTACTAGTTTCTATATATTACATTTTTATGTCCATCTATGTCATCTTGAGTTAAAAATTCAAACACTGTGTGCTACCAACTTATATCTCTAATGATATTATAAACAGAATGGAGATGTAAAAAAATATTAATTTCAAAGAAGTAAAAATACCTTTCATGTAAAGTTTTGGTTCATTCCTGTCATTTAACTTTATTTATTATATGTATTGTGCCGTATGTTTTTCTCAAAATGTTTACTCTATTTTACTTTATCTTCTTTCTAAATGTGGCTGACATAGTCTTCATGGAACTAAAATTACAAGGCAGACGGATTCTGATCTGCAGGGAACATCTTATTGTACCAAGCTACATTAAATACAGGTTGTGATGAGTGGTCATCTTTAGCCTTGAAGTTCAACTTGAGACATGAAATCAGTCAGTAGCCCTAACCACCGACCTCAAATGATTGAAATTAGCTTGTGGATACAAACGTCTATCACAATCACATGGATTTCTGACAAGCACATGGACCGTGTCAGTTCAACACTTGTATAAAGCCACGTTCAGGGTGAGGTCAGTTGGCAGTCGTGTGGAACACTAAAACCTTTGTACGTGCACGTTTGCACATTTTCTTCATATATACTCGAGCCTGTTTTTGGACCCTGAATTTGAACCCTCTGCTATCAGCCCCCCGGGAGGTGAGTGACAGTTTTTATATGCCATAACACATGTAACTGATACGAATTAATGTGACTCATCCAGAAATGACACATCATTTCCCGAAAATTAGTTTCACAGACTTTCCTTTGGGTCAAAAGCAACTTTTATTTCCTTTTATTCCAAACAGCTTCTCAACATAAAAACAAGTTAATTTCCATCATATTTGGAACGTCCACCTAATTGAGCAAAAGACACATTAAACATAGCCAAACAAATACACCAAATCCTTGCAAATGTTATTGTCATGAACCGTTTCACATTGTCAGAGTGTGTCTTGTGTGAGTCTACTGATCCCTGAGGACAACATGTTCTGGTCTCATGGAGTGTATCAAAGCTAAAAAAAAATATAGATACATTTTTTTTTTCTTCTGCCGGTTAACATTGATCAGTGCATCACTTCCTTAAAGAAGAAACCCTCACATTAACCAAGTTCAAAATAGCAGCTTGTTGCCATAGTTGGATCCATCTTTGTTAACAGCTGTGCCGTGTACACGCAGCACCCCATCACTGACACACCACCGAGTGTGTGCTGTAGTTCTGCCTTTACTTTACATCATTTGTTTCTTTCACGTGTTGTGCAAGGGGATTGATGAGATAAACCTGCTTGAGGGTCAGGCTTCTGAAATGTGACATTATCAAGTGCAAAGCCCTTGAAAACATCTGTATTTATTGGATTTAATGCTTCTATGATATAAACACGGATTCAAAAATGGTTGGGCTGTTGCAAGGCGATTGGAAGAAAATTTGTCATTAGTTATGATCAGAACGATTTAATGTCTCGTAAAATAACAATAACATTCAGTCCGGTGGCTCCTTCCTGGTCCAATTATAAAATATGAGTTTGGAAGACAAACTTTAAAGTTCTGCCTGTCGTGTCAGAGGGAGTGGATTTAAACCGAGCCGAGGGGCTTCCTCAATCCAAAAAAGTTTGGGAACCAATGGTTTATATGACAGTATAATCGTGGTCATATGGCCATGACCTCCCAAAGGCATTCAGAGGTTATCCATGATTCACTCAGATAATGAGCCTCATCACTTAGGCTGTCACACGCTCTCCTTTGAGGCCCAGGCTAATATTTGCAGTCAGCGGAGCTACGAGAACCAAAATCCCATGCAAGGCTGACCAGTGTGATACATTACTGTAGGCCAATGAATAATGACATACTTATTAAACAAAATATCACAGTGTGCTGTACATTTTGTGATCTGGACAGCAGGAAAAGTTGAATATTGTGACCTGAGTGGCTTTTGACTCTGTGGTTACACTGTTCACTTCTTTTAAATACATCTGAAAACATCTCCCTTAAAGTGCATCTTGTCTTTACTTAAACACTATTTGCTTAAGAGGTCAGTGGAAAGCTACAACAACAACAGACATTTAGTTTGGCACCTTAAGACACAAGGATTTGGATTCATCATCTGTCAACCTTTCAAGGACTGAGCAACGAAAAAGAAAGAAAATACCCATCAAAAATATCATCAGGCATCATCTGAAGAACTTTTGTCATCAGCCTATTGTACGTTTACAGTGTTTTTAATAATGTGCCAACATAAAAACTGGAAATTTGCATCTGATTAGAAGCAACATCTTCTCTGTAAGTACAAATGTTGGATTGTATCCTTTGATGTATGAAATATACATTAATTCGACTACCTGAGCCAAATCTGCTACTGTCTGTACGATGCTAGTTTTGTTGCTGCTTCTTCATCCACTAACAGTGAGTTTTCAAGTAAATTCGGCTGAACCTGATAAACAATTCATTAATTGGACTGACCCACACAGAGCTGAGAGCTCAGATACACTGCAATGATACCTCTGGCCATGTGTTTTCATTTGGAGTAACAGGGAAAGTCATTGAAGAAGTATTAAAAACAAGCTTTATGAGCATTTAAAATGTTGAGATAATTCAGTGTTGCTTCCTGAGCATCGACTGGCTTTCAAGAAATCACAACCTTTGTTCAGATAAATCCAGTCACCAAAAAAAATGTAATGTTTATTCTCACTTAACTCATGGTTTTAAAAAGCTTTGTCAGGAGGCCTGCCTTTCTTTGGCGATTCATAATCTTTACCTTCACCACATCCATTGCAGGTGCCTCTTTGGTGGTACGTATTCCCTGAGCTGCGTGGAGACAGTCAGGGGGCGACGCTACCTGTCCGATGGAGGGGAGCTCTGCAGGGACACAGCCTGCGGTGCGCCGGGTCCGAGCCGGCACAGCTGAACAGCAGAGGCTCCTGTTGAAGACTGCAGTGACGACCCCACGGGCTGTAGGAGGGGAACAGGTGGTTGACTTCCTGCACCGTGCTGGAGCAGCCAAGCCCAAGCCTACAGGAAGGAAAGCTATTAGAATTGTGTGTGCAGAGAATCTATTATTCCAATATGATTGTGTTTTGATGTTGCTATGAAGGTAGACAACTAAAACAGTGTTGATTACATTATCAGTTATTTAGAGGCCTGAATACCACTATTTACACATTGTTCGTTATAAAGTATCTATTTGTAAAGAAGATATGATGATTTTTGGCTGCTGAATTCCGTCCTGTCTTCTAAGTATGTGTGGTTTTTTTTATAGCGATTGCATCCTGTCATAAGATTTTCCTCTCCACCGTCAACTAGTTTGGTCACGTGGATCTTTTTTCTGTACTTTTTATCACCCTGAAATGACCGTGTTGTAATTGGCTTCGTATAAATACCCCTGACATAAAACTGAACAGATGGACTGGCGACCTGTCCAGGACCTTCGCTCATACTCTGCTGGGATCTACCCCCACTGCTCCATAACCCAAACTTGGAAAAAGAGGAATGAAAGACTGATGGATGTGAGCTGGATATGATGATGTCTCACCTGGTAAACGCCGCAGGGGTGTTTACGTGATGAAACAGTGCTGGGTCACACAAGAAGAAGGATCTTTGACACACACTTATACAGGACTGACCCAGTGGACCCAGATGTAACCTCAGAGTACTTTCTGGTGGCCAAAAAGGGGCTGCTTTACTGCACACGTTCTGGAGCAATTGACAAAAAAAGAGAGAAAGTTGGCGATTAATAGTCCTGTCACGCAAGAGATGAGTATTTGTGTGTATCAAATGCTTATAGCAGCAACCAATCAAGTGACGGACAAAATCAACAGACAGCACAGACCAGTTTCATGATTCCAATTTTGGTAAAGGAGCTCCAATATTATTACGCCAGCTCTCCAGAGATCTGTGTACCTGGTGAGTGATGTAACCATGAACCCGCTCCAACATTCCCCAACAAGTGAACTCTTGAGGCGTGAAAGACTTCACCTGCACAAACATACACAACCACATTTATTCAGGGCTGCCGTAGCTGGAGTTCAGTTGAAACTTGGCGTGCCCGAGTGTACAATTTAGCTGGTGATTCTGTTTTTGCAATGGAGGCTACCTCGGTGCTCAGAATGGCTTTGAGTGCCTCCCGGATGTCGCTCCTGTTGGTCACGTCCACAGTCCACACGTAAGGCTTACCAATGAAATGCTCAGCGTAAGGGTGCTGAGAGGATATCTGATTAAAGACGAAAAGAACATCAGCATTTCACAGTAACCAGGCTTTTAGTGTTAAAGCTTGAAGTGTTTCCAACCTGTCTTGTCGTGGGCTTGCCCTTGTAGAAGTCACTGTTTTCTGACGAATGTGGAGGGTTGAATCGTGGCTGGAGGAAGACACAGCCGAGAGATATCGCCTCAATGGGAGCTGGACCCTCATAGGGAAATCCTAGACCCACAAATACCTGCAGGAGAAAAGAAACGAGGCAAAGGGAAACACTTTCTTAATGGGAGACCATCAATCAAGATAGGAAGTTATAGTAATTCATATTGGATAAGATTCACAATCGCCTCCATTTATTATGGTAAATTATGCGGTTCGTGCTCTAAAGTGATTTTCTGGCTTCAAAGTGTGATTTTGTATTAGACTCCAGCCTGACCTTGGCTCTCCGGAGGAGTCGTAGGAAGTGTTCCTGAGTCAGCAATCCGTGGTTTCTGATGAAACTGGGGAGGTTTGAGGTGCGTCCTGATGGCTGGTACACTGTGGCGTGAATCTCCAGCAGCTCACTGATCACTCCCACATAATCAGATTTTCCCTGGAATGTAAATAGACAGAGATTCATACAGGAGTCAATGTGTGTCCAATAAGAAAAAAAATATGTTCACCAGGAAATTCTTTAAAATCATGTAAATTATTGAAGTAACATATGTACAACAGTATCATAGTTATCATACCTGCCACATGTAGTCCTGTTTGCCATAGACCACTGCTATCCTGTCTTTTTTGTGGCTCTCTGGTTTGAGTTCATCCTGTCTGACCTGGTTTCTCAGTGCATCCTCACTTGAAAAGCCCAGAAAAGAGTTATCTGGAGTATGAGCTGGAAACAAGACAATCAAATCATTGATTACCATTCAATTCAGCTTTTATTCTCTGAGATGAAGCGTGTGCACTTCTCCCGGCAACTTTTTAAGAATGAATAAAAACTTGGGTATGATGACGCTTTTTCACTGAAGCATGATCCAATATTGAACAGTTTTGATAAAATACACTGAACACAGGGAAGATTTCTTTGATAAAATGAGTTAATACTGTGGTGAAAACATTACTTGCAATAAATTCAAATTAAATGGAAGTTATAACCTGGAAGCATGAATATTTTTCACGAAAAGATCTAAGTTAAGTGTATTTTATGACACTGACATAATGCTCACAGTCTCAAAACGTCACCAATTAGGGCATGCCTAAACTAAGTCATTATATGAATTACTTCATTTAAAAAAATTTTGTAGTTTATTTATTCGGCATATGCTTTTCATGATAAATACAAACACTCACTGTATTGGACAGCTCGATCTGCAAAATGGTGAAAATGATTAAATACTGCAGACTGAGTAACAGTTTATATTCAAATTGTGTGAAAGAAGTGAAACATACTGCACAGCATAAATCACATCCCACAGGAAATAAGAAGTGTACGAGAGGGTGAGGTGTTTGGATAGGTAGCTGCCACCCTGCTGCCCTCTGACACACTGAGGAAGGTGTGAGGGATGAGTATTTACTTTACAGGGAATGTGCCAGCAAAGGTGTTCAATTCCCATCCAGACCTCGGTAAGATTTTATACCTTTTTCATAATCACCCAGCACAGATTTACCTGCTGGACCCTTTTCAGCTCTATTTCTCTTAAAAGTTCCTTTAGGTTCATCAGATTGGCAGTGTGAATGCACTGGAGCACAGTTTATATGTTGTGTGCATTCAATCAAGAATTTCCTTGATTTTAACGAACAGAAGAATAAAGTTCTTCGTCAAATCTTCGTCGAGATTTAAGCTATCCGTTCCTGTCAATCTGTCTTAGCTGTTTTGCGTTTATACTTTGTTTTAATCCTTCTCACATCTTTAACTACCTGCCACACACACACACACACACACACACACACACACACACACACACACACACACCTAAAACTTCACCTTAACTCCTTCAGCTAACCGACTGAAAAGACGTCTGCTCCGACAAGCAACGTTCTGAATGTGGATGTTTGGGTGGAGATGATGGGAGGTGGTGTGTGTGTGTGTTTGTGTGCCATATATTCATGATATATTTCTATTCTCTTGCCTTCACAGTCCAGCTGTAAGTATATGGATCTGATCAGGTCTGATCAACCAGACGTCAGAGAATCAGAGATGGGTGTGATGTTTTCAGCCTGTTGTGTTGTTCCTCCTGTCCTCCACAACGGAAGTTGTGAGTTTGGAGGTCTGCTTGGCCAGTGAGACGCTGTTCGCTCATTCAGGCATCAGATTATCGGCTCTGGCAGAGCAGCCACACCGCAGCTCTTTCTAATCGAAGCCGATTCTCCAAGTGTGAACGTTTGATTGGCTGTTGTATCAACTCAGCCGTCCATAAATAAAAAACATGTTGATCCTACTGGTGCAGGCGAATCAAAATAAAAGCATGTGCAGATTATCCAGTATGGAAAATATAAATTATTCATTAGCTCAAGGAATAGCTACTGATCAAAATCAATACTTTTTAACACTGAAGGAAAAACTGAAAGTCTGAAAGTCATTTAGAGAAAAAAAAATCAGAGAAAGAAGAGAATCTCAGTGTTGGACACAAATAAACTGACAGATACAGTAACTGGAGAAAACCATGAAAAACATGAATATCTCAAAGTAATGACAAATAACTTCATATTAAACTGAGATGAACTGGTTATTATGTCTCAGCTCCATTCACACAGGGAGGAAGATGCTCTATATTCTGGATATTAACGGAGGAAGATGCTCTATATTCTGGATATTAGAGGAGGGAGATGCTCTATAGTCTGGATGTTAGAGGAAGAAGATGCTAGATAATCTGGATGTTAAGAGGAAGATGCTCTCGGGGTCGGCAACCAGTGGCTCTTTGGTCCCTCTGCTGCGTCTCGGTCCCGATACAGTACATCTCGCTGCGGGATGGTACGGTCAAGCAAAGCGCACCCAGACCTAACTGTGTTGAGTGGTCCCACTACAATGAGTGCAGTAAAATTTAGGCGGGGTTGTGAACGACACGTAACGACTCAGGCATGAAACATCATCATGCAACAATAGTTCCGCAAGGAATGCGGAAGTTGTGGCGGCCGCAGCTCACAGCGGCTTCAGCTCAGCAACTGTCCCAAGCCGAGAGCTCTCGGCGGCTCCTGGCAGCCCTCTGAAGTTGTGAGCTCTCTTTATCTGTGACAAAGCCGAAAACTTTCTCATTGTGAAAGGCAGCGTCCATCTCCCACTGGATCTCCTCTCCTGTTACTGAGAGGAGCGTCTGAACCTCGTCAGAACACAGCAGCGCTGTGGAGCTCTCAGTGTGTTCTGTTCAATGTGAGACGGGTCCAAATTGCTCTTTGAGCATTGAAGTTTGCCGACTCCTGCTCCAGAATCTGGATATCAAGTATCAAGTTGGACGTGGCTCTTCACATATTGTGTTGTAGTATGAATTAGTCTTCATGATATATAATAAGTACTTGTATCGGTACTCTGTATCAGCAAGTAGCTAAAGGTTAGTACTCGATACTCATAGTGCCCATGTGCAGAACTGAGGTACAATGAGACTGTACAGTGTGTTTAGAAAATACATTTTCAAAGTTTTCATAGTCAGATACTTCCATTACTGCTGTGGAGGAATTCCTGCAGTTCCTCTGATCAGCAGCGTCCGACGGGCAATAAGCCCATGGCTCGTTGGTGTATAACACTCAGCGATGATAATGAGCTGATAACTGAGCCGGGTTCTGGGGGAGTGAGGCAGATATCAGGAGCATCGTATTGATCAGTCAGAGCTGCAGCGGCTGCAGGCTGCAAACAGCTCACATATTTTATTTATCACTCGCAGGCAACTTCTGATGCATGACTGCAGATCGATACACAAACCAGCGAGTACTGAGGTGTACTTCTGCTGCAACAACTCACTCAGGACTTGATCATTAACGCACAGAGCAGAGTTGAACTTTATGACGCCAGCTGCAGAGGTCATGGGTCAAAGTCACGACGTGTAGCAACCCCGACCTGCAGGAGGAGGCTGTGACGCAACTGCCAAGGTGAGAGAGACTCAATTATTCTTAACAAACAACTTCTGAGCTCTTCAGGAAAAACTCCCGTCTGTGTCGTCGTTACTGGATCTGTGTGTCTGTGTGTGCATGTGTGCATGTATTTCAAAACGCACGGTCCCATACATCGGTATGACCTCATTTTGTGTCACGCTGTGTAAACAATGACATGTTGCCCTCTGTGAGTTAAGCAAAATCCACTTCAGCTCCACGAGAGTCAGAATGTTGCTGCTTCGTCTCTCAAAACCTGTCAAAGTGTGAACTTCCCCTATCCTCTTCATTTACCACCACAAACATGTTGGCCTCATTTACACAATGTGTCAAGTGTGTTTTTGTTTAACAAATATTTCATGTTTTCAAAATGGTGTCCACGGAAACAGCAGAATCCATGCAGTTTTCATGTTGGTCCACGAGTTGGTGCTGTTGTTTGTTTTAGTAATGAAGTCACACACACATACAGCAGAGAACACTGAGCTCTAAACTTTATTCTAAACATCTGTCTGTGATTTTCTAATGTAATCCCCCTCAGTAATCCCAGTTTTTATCTAATATACCTGTAATGAGATGACACATTTTTTTATGTACTTTAATGGATTCCAGTTAAATTTTTTTGTATCCATATTACGTAACGCCATTACATATAGTCCGTTACTCCCAAACCCTGACACAATGACACAACACCAGACAACACAACGACACCACACAATAACACCTCACAATGTACTCCATGATGCCAGATATACTTCATCTGACGTCTGCCACATTCACAGAGTAGCTAGGATATTATCCTGTGTGTGTGTGTGTGTGTGTGTGTGTGTGTGTGTGTGTGTGTGTGTGTGTGTGTGTGTGTGTGCAAAAACAACCAAAACCTTTCCAAAACAAACCCCTCAAAACAAAGCGGATGAGAG
>OMNM01065054.1:38159-70119 GCA_900302745.1 Parablennius parvicornis | reverse complement strand
CAGAAAGTCTTATGTTGAAAAAGCAGGTATTAGTCAATGGGTCCATTGATTTTTTTTTTTTTCTGGGTACGTGGTCAAAATCTTACCTGGTCAACCAAATTACTATGCACAAGAAGTCTACCGGTGAAAGAGATCTGAGTGAGAGAACTATTCATATTTCATTAAAAAGTCTTTGATTTCTACCAGACACATCCACACACTTGCCTCTTCACACAAATACAGAAACACACACACACACACACACACACACACACACACACACACACACACACACACACACTCTATCTCACACAGCGGTCTGTCACCTCTCCTGTTACCTCCGTTGACAATGAGCTGCTCCACTGAGCCGCCTGTACTCCACCGCCCTCCACTGTGCTCATACACTTGCGCGCACACACACACGCATACATACACACACACACACAAATGGGTGCTTGTGTGAGTGTGATTATGTGGGTGGGTGTTTCGACAGTGTGTATGTGGGTGGGGGCGTGCACACACACACACACACACACACACACACACACACACACACACACACACACACACACACACACACGCAGCAGTGAGTGACCGGAGCAACAGCTGTATCAAAACACAGGACTTGGTGTTAGTCTTTCAGTGCCACATCCGGGTCATGAAATCGTCGAATAGTTTTTCAGCGAAGAAGAAGACACAAAACTCGTGGTGAAAGTCCTCCAGTCCAGAAACCTGCTTCACACTCAAGAGCTCAGCTATGGTTTTATATGATTAGCTTTTCCAGAGTAAAATCCTCGGATAGATGTTTGAAATGATGTTTTTTGTTTTCACAAACCTTACATAAATGCAATGGTAGGTTTGTTCAGTAACAAAATGTACAAAGCCACTGCCTCATTTTGTCATGAGAGATTTGCTCATCACAAGTCACAAGTACAGTGTCCCTAGTATTTCTGAAGGGAGCTCTCTTCAGTAAGCAAACAAAGAAGTTAATGATGATTACTGAGTCTGTAGACATGAGTCTTATGTATCTGTTTGCATAAGAACTTAATAACACAGTGATGCTGAACTTTTATTTCTATAGAGTTTCTATGGATCAGCTTTGAGAAAGTCTGTAGACCTCCTCTCTGATCTCTGATCTGCCAAAACATTACACTGAAAGATGCACTCACTCTACTGAACATACAGAAAAAGGGGTTTTTTAAGTTTCATGGAAATTTCAGAAAGAGCCTTATTATGAATATCTTTGACAGCCTAAGAGATGGTCAAATTCAGATCAAATTAAGACTCCTCAATAATGTGACCAAGAAGCCGTGTCTGATCACGTTTTCTCTGTGACCGTAGCTCATTTAACCTCCAACCATTTGATTTGGTCAATAGACAATTAAAAGTTTGAATATCAGAAATTGTCCATGAAAATGAGAATTTACTCTTGAACTTGACACTAATAAAATCAAATGATAATAGTTACTGTTTTGATGATCTGGGTTTGATCTCACAGTATGAAAATGACAGTTGTAGATCTTCTATGATAAACAGAGCCCATTGTTTTCTGGAAGAGATTTGATAGTTTGTGGATAAACAGAACTACTAATAGCTTTTTCCCTCTGTTCACTCTCACTCCTCACCAGTCTTCTTTATGTGACTCTGTCCACATCAACCAGAGTGTCATTTTTATTTCCTCTCCTACCATTATTCCTTTTCTCTTTTCTTTTGTCAAGTGAAGGACTGTACTGTTTTTTTCACCTATGTGAGTTGTTACTGTACAATTTACAATTTAATGCTTAATGGTCAAGGCTGTAGCATGCTGTGTTAGGGCCCCAGAAAAGGAGAAATAAAAACATCACTCCCCAAGTTATTTAAAAAAAAAGAGGGGGGGGGGTTCCAAACTATAAAACAGATATTTCAAGGTCCTCCTCAAGATATCTAAAGTAAATACACTGTAAAGAAGCACAATCAAACATTTGACATCCAACATTACTGTAAATAGACTAGTAAACAAAAGAGCTTGTTTCTACACAAAACCAAGTTAAAATGTGAATTAGCTGTAGCTGCCTATTTGTCAATGAGTTGAATGATAATGGTCTCTAGCTAATCACAGGTGTAAACTACACACTATCATGGTGGCGCACCGGCTCTGAGCGATGGATGACTATTGAAGTGGGCGGCATTAGAGCATGTGCAGCTACCGCTACTATGCCGGGACAGACCGACGGGACACTGGCAAACCTCAGACGACTCTCTCCGTCTGACGTAAACACTCCAGCACAGAGCAAACATGGCCGTTGCCAGACGCAGTGCAAGCGCCTCCCCGGGGTGGGCACTCCGCAAAGGGTGAAGAATGGAAGGAGACGGGCGGAGGAAGGGAAGGAGGAGGAGGAGGAGTGAGGGGATGCAGGAGTGAAATGAGGCTATCATCCCAACCTGAATAAGAGAAGGTGGAATAGAAGGAGAACAGCAACCCTGCAGCTTCAATCATGTACAACAGGGTGTCTGGATATGTCTGGTGATTGTAAAGAAATCCAGGGGAGAGGAAACAAAGCAAACACAAGGATAAGGAGGAAGATGACAGCTTGTGTTTAGTTTCAGTCCCTCATTACTTCCACTTCTTTACAGATCCATCTCTTCTCCATCTCTCCATCTCGCGTTCTGTTTCTTAGCATTATTAAGTTAAAAAAACACAATGGAGCAGTGAGACAAAACCCAATGTGTAACTTTTCAAGACTGTACTTTCAAGTACTTGTCATGGGTACATTATATGCAGGTCCAGAAACCAGCGGGAACTGACTCACCAGGGACTTGGAGCCGTGTTTGGAGGGCGGCTGGAAGAGTCGGACATTGGTTGGCGTTTCCTTCTCGATGGAGTGTCGCCTCTGGGGGGTCTGACGCCTCTCCGGCTGCGGTGTGGAGGAGATGGGCAAGAACAAGGGTGGAGCTGGAGTTTGAAAGAAAAACAAGACAAAACCATAGTGAGTATTTCAAATGGGAAAAAAATCGATTTTTTGAAATCAATCTTCAACATTAGAAGAGAGCTTTAGAAGAACCAGAGCTGTGAAGCTGTAAATTTAGTTCTCATCCATCACTGTCATGATGAGGTTTTAGTGAAGGAGCTGTGTGGGCTGTGACAAGGATGCAGAAAGATTTCCTGACTCACTTTTCTTTCCCAGTGCACACTCCGGGGACGTGTCATCCATCAGCGAGGTCGCCACACTGGAGCTGCTTGCTGATTTGCGGCCAAAAATCTCATCCTTGAATGTATACACACGGAGCACTTTGGTTATTATATTCGCTCTGCATGTGATGCATGTAGTATCTCACAGGAATTGTACTGCCTTATGGTTTTAGGGCTGTAAAGGTGCCCACGTCAATAATGGTCTCCAGACTCATTAAACATGCCGTCAGTACTTTTAAGGAATGTGATGATTGTTATGAGGTGGAAGTTTCTATACGGTTGTATTGAATGCAGAACAAGTGCCAAAACATGAGAACAACATGAGCCTAATATTTGATGTTCTGCAGCAGAATACCTGCTTAGCCCATCTCTGAGCTCAACATTCCAAATCTCTGTAAACAACTTATATTAATGAGTGGATGGCTGGACGGATATACAAACACATTCAGAACATTCTATGTGTAATTCTTTTTGACAAAACACAATATAAAGAACCTGAAATTCTCAAGAAAAATAATTGGAATTTAAATGTTATTACAGTGTTTCGCGTCAGACTAATGTAGGCCTGTTGACCTGCTAGTTTTCATGCGAGCACTGTTTTGCCTCCATTGTGTGAATGTGTGTGTGATTGGGAAAAAAATTTGTGAAGCGTTCTGTGACCATTGTCTGAGAGGGCCGCTATATAAATAAAGGTTTACTTATTTACTAGCACTATTTTGTGCGCAATTATTGAAAAACACTCTTCACTAATTTAGTGACACAGTTTACTAACATTTCACATTCACTTTAGCCCACGGACATTTTGACACATGGACATGGAGGATTTAACCACAACCTGCTCTACCAATAAAGATAGTTGTGGTCTTGTTTGTAGATTTCTATTGTACATACAGTGTGGTCCAAATGTACAGCTGTTGTAGAGCCACATAAATCCAAATGAAACACACTTACGTCAGAATCAGAGCTGTCCAGCTCAGCGAGACTGGGAGCCTTCAGAAGTCTTTTTCTGGGTGGTACAGACTGAGATCCAGAGGGCTGTGCCCTGGGAGAAGCTGATCCATTGATCAGGGACAAAGTGCTGGACGTCCTCCTGCCCATGTACGGACTAAACTCATCTGCCGGAGCCACATAGGAGATGATCATTCAGACACAGTAACAAAAAGCAGTTGAGATGATTCACAAATCAGCTCCTCTGGTGATTCCATGCATCCTTACTGAGCTATTTCTTTAATCTTCAAGTATTATTTGACTGCCTGAGTGCAGAAGCAACTCATTTTTAACTCAGAGAGAGGTTGATTGAACTGATGCAATGAATCCTGACTCAGAGGGCCGAGGTGTGAGAACCATCTGAGGGTTAAAGGGGACTGGATGGGTGAGTTAATGTGGTCTGAGGGAGGGTAAAGGAGCAGGCCAGGGTTACAAAGACAGCATGAGGTATCTATTGTCATGAAATATTGCAATGATATAACCATGAACCTCTAAGTACAAGGGTTCTCCCTGCTGTCTGTCCCCATGGTTCTTTGGTCTAAACAATCCTTAATAATCAGCCAGACTGACACAAGGTGTAATTTCTTGAATTTAAGCAACATGACAACCCGAAAAGAGGTTTTGGGAGAGAGGTCGGGAGGAGAAAAGAGTCTGAAAAGGGGACACAAGCGAGTGCTGCAAGAGACAGATAAAGCGCCACGGCTGATAGGATCTTTGCTTTCAGCCTCTTGCATATGAGCTCATCGTCTCAACAGCAGCTCTGTTCCTACTACTGACACAGAACTGTCTCTATGGCCAGTCTTGAGAGTCTGCCTGGCAGAATTCAAGCATTTAGCCTTTATTTTGTCTTCTACCTTTTGTTTCACTCAGTTGTAAGCAAGAATAAGAAATTAGTTTACAGCCAGGGAGCGAGACAGAGGAGGCTGTTAGGTAAGAGGCGATCGAGGCCTTCCAAACAGCATTGCTCATACATTACCTAATCCTGTACGGAACAAATCCTGTGGCATACTGCGAGTTTTGCCAAAACCTAGAAGGGGGACAGCTCCTCCATTAGGATAAGTGCATTCCACCACCCTATACGTCTGCAGTGCATGTCCAAATAATCAGCGTTGAACGATGAAGTGTCGGGAAATGGTTAAAGGTATCCTCCTTTAACCTCAGCATCTACTACATTTGCATAATGCAGTGACAATAGTGACCGCACAAGCATATAAATAGCTTCATGTGTGATCTTTGATACTGCACAGCATTCTACTCTCAGGATGCTACTGATGGAGAACTAGGTCTCCTCTTCTGAATTTCTCCACAGGACGGATGAATGTCAAAGCTCAGGGGAAATGTCAGTTGTTTCCAGTGTGAAAATATGACATGATATACTCATATTTAAGTAGTTTGTTCATTTTTGCATAATAGAAATTTGGCAAAATGTAAACTCATTCACTTTCTTGGTTAAAAAAAAAACAAACAAAAAAAAAAGATGTATAAATAAATGCAGTACAGAACAGTACATACAATATCTGAATTGAAACTATTCACAGGTGGTGATGATGTTAATCTAGTCCTGGCCAGGTTATAGAAATTAATCTAATAGCCCTAAAGCAACCAATGACTGGCATGTCTAAACCTCGTACTTTCTACCTTGGCTATAATATGAGTATTATGTAAAGTGAAAAGATCAAAAGGTTTTGACAAGTGGAAGTGTCATCAACAATTCAGAAACAAAAGGTGATTTTAATATATTGCCAAAACTATAGTATACTGTAGTGCTGGTGCATTGCGTATTCACCTGCAGTATATCATGGAAATCCTTATATAAATGAAGTATATGGACACATTACAAAATGTCAGGGTGTCTAAATCTAAAATGCAGTTACACATACAAGTTTTAAACTGAGATCCCATTGAGTGCTATCAGCTCTGCCGTGTTATCACCCCAGTCCAAGTATATATTTATATGTTGCCCTCAGTCTAGTCAGTAGCCAGTTAATTTCTCATGTTTGTGTCTCCTACTGAGTTGTATTGTCCAAGCTTTTGGAATTTAAGTCTGTGTAGTTTCACTTGCATTATTCTTGTTTTATCAGTGGACAGACTACTGATTTACCAGAGAAAAACTTTGGGCAGATATTTAGGTCCTCTTTCTCTGAGTCCCAACAGTCTCGTATATTACGAAGACATCTGTGACAACATGATGGATCTTAGAAAACATATTTCCCACTGGAATTTTTAGTCGCTGATTAAAACCTGGATAATAGTCATTAAAGTGTCACTGAGTATTTACCGTCTCCCCATAAAATACACAGCAGTCGAATTGCTCACACTGTCACAGAATGATACATGGCAGCGGGAAGGTTGTACACATACAAATGTCAGTATGAATAATAGGGCGTAAACCTCGTGGTGTGATGCGAGACACTGACTTCAGTAGGAAGGAAAGTGGACCTCAGCACTATTACCATTTGCTTGCCTCAACGTTCTAAACCGTTTTAATGCTGAACTCGTGCCAGAGCCGGTTGGATATACAACATGTGGTTCACTGTGAGTGTGCAGAGCATGAGGCGGCACACAGACCCCTCTGCAATTCTGCAAAGTCATTGTGGCACATGAGAGGCTCCTTTGTGCGGAGTTGATGGTGCTCAGAGACACTGAGGTGGCAGTCACTCTTTACTCTGTTCCTTTCCATTGATTAGATGGCTGAGCAGTACACTTCTGTCCTTCTCGGACATTTAACAGATTACGTACTTAACAAAGGTGACACTTTTCCTCAGTGTTTTGGAGAAACCAAGGACATTTTATCATCACTTATATAACACTGCCCATCAACTGTTCCAAAAGTCCTCACAAAAGCAACAATTTTACCACTCAATAGGGAAATGATATCCTAAAAAGAAAAAAGCAAAAAGAAAATCCCTATCTTCAGAATGTAATAATTTCAGACAAAAAGTGATATTATACAGTATATAAAATGAAGCTGTACTGTACATGTTATTTTCAGACACAACTCCAAAAGTAGCAAAGCCTCCTAAAAGCCTGAATGTGCCTGTGAGGAAATGTGATCATCTCCAACCAGCTGCACAGAGCTTCATCAGGCACTGACGGGCTGTGGTGGGACTAAGCAGGTTGCTTTCAGTCTGAGCTTATTCACTCCAGTTTCCAGCACTGATGACAGTTTGTGGGTCAGAAAAACTAAATATCGAGCGGAAAGAAAAAAAACAATCTCACAGATGAGTAGAGCTACAACTGACATTAGTTAATCCATTAATGTTAACTTCACAATATTGATTGGTGGTGAATAGTGATATTCAAACTTATTTATTTCTGTTCAATAAATCATAAAACACTCATTCATCAATAAATGATATTTACTTATGTACTTTCTGCACATTTCTTCACATACTCACCATGTTTATTTTACATGTGCACCCTTTGTTTTACACTGTTGGCTACTTTCTGTTTGCTCTCGTCTGAATCCTCCTACTGAGCAGCGTCCCACATCTCCACGTTTCACCTCCACAGATTTCCATCACCAAACACAGAAGCGTGACATGAAATGTGTGCAGTGATGTTCATACGTGTGTGTGTGCGTGTGGCTGTGTGGCTGTGTGCAAGTGTGTGAAAGACAGAGCTGATAGAGCAGATGAGCAGCAACAACAAGGCGGGTAACATAAATAGATTTTTTTTAAAGAAAAAGAAAAAAAAAAACCAGGTAAGCAGCGAGAGGGGACTTTACCTGACGCGTCAAAACTGAAAGACATGCTAAGTGGCCGAATGACTGCAACGAGAAACAGTCATGGCAAGGGACGGTCATTGCTTGGAGATCAGGAGGTAAATTAAGGCAAAGCTTAACACATACAAGAGGAA
Organism: Parablennius parvicornis; assembly: GCA_900302745.1. Classification (NCBI taxonomy): domain Eukaryota; kingdom Metazoa; phylum Chordata; class Actinopteri; order Blenniiformes; family Blenniidae; genus Parablennius; species Parablennius parvicornis. Next base: position 62,126 of record OMNM01065054.1, on the reverse strand, counting down.
ATAATCTGCTTGTATTGGGCTAGAAATGTCAGGGTACAGCATGCTCATTTTCTGCTTCAGGTCACAAACGTTTCAGCACTTTCATGATGGTGGATAATAGGATTTCAAATGCGCCACGGCCAGATTACTGACATTCAAACACAGTGCTGGAGTTAGTACTGTTAGTGTTAACAGATCCTTTATAAGTCAACTAAGCATTAGTGTTTAGAACAGGAGTAGAATTGCAAACAATATGAACAAAAGAATCAATAACAGGCTTCAGTTGCAAAAAAAAAAAATAAATAAAGGTTAGGCAGCATCAAGGAAGGAAAAGAGCAGAAGCGCAAACATTTGTGTAGTAAAGTGTGAAAAGACGTGAACATCACTCAAAAATAATGACACCACTATATATTTTGTGTCATTATCTGATGCAAGCTTCCATACTTCATATTTACAGGTTTTGATTGAAGTATGATGATGCATTCATGTGTAAATGGAAATACTAATTCTGTTCATATTTTGAGCATCAAGCATTTTATTTTCTCTGAAACGGCACTGATTACAGATGATATTGTGCAAATACAACTTGCATAAAACAACTACCTTTAATCGTTTACATGTATACAGATATGAACTCATGCAGAGTATGTCATATACACTAAACATCATAACTTCTCTTGGTTGAATTGTGTTGCTACTTTTCTGTTAACTACATATTTGCTCATACTAATCAACCGAACAACCAACTTTCGTAATTTAAATTACCTAAAATATATGTATATTGCCACTTACTGAATTAACAGCTATTCTTTTGTTTGTGATGTATGAAGAAATGCTTGGGTTTTTGTGATTGTTTTTCCATTAAACGCTCTGATTGGCCTGAATTTACTCATAAGACATGTCCCACTTATTTCAATCTATACTATTACAGGGTTTTTCATAGTTGTATGATTTCTAGACAGCTGTATTGTTTTTCTCTTTTTTAATCTCTTAAGACAACAGCAGACTGGATTAAACATGGATGAAACATGATAAGCCATATATATAAGCAGATTTGCACCATTTTATTAGCTGAGGTTCGCATCATTTATGAATCAGAAAAGATTTCAGAGAAGGTTTCAGAGAAAAAAAAAATGTTTGAGTGCACAAATATGAGGACTTTTGTTCAGTTTCTGTGTGTGTGTGAAGGAGTCTGTAAATGAATGCAAAAACAATACAGAGATAAAAAAGATGTCATCCTCACCGAGTCTTCCCCTGCGGACCTCGTCGGGTGACACTGGGCGGAGCTTCCTCTCGGCTTTGATCTCCTCCAGGATCCGCTCGTGCAGGGTGGGAGGAGGCTGAGTCTGGGGCTTCAGCTTACGAGCGGACACCTACAGTAGCATGGGATGATGATGAGAGTCAACAGAGCAAACCGAGTCAAGAAACAGACACCGACAAATTGGGTTGCAGCCCAGAGGCCGACTCCTCTTCTTTTCCATCTTATCTTCTGTGAGTGATGGTACAACTGATTACCGAGGAGCGACCTGCTGAAACTGCTCATTCTGCTGCAAGATTTATATCAGCAGAGGAGTAGTGAGGGCAGCATTTCACGAAATTCCCTCTGCAGTACGACTAAGACCACTGAAAACATTCAGATTGTGCAGACACTGATTTATTTTGTGTTATATTGTTTCTATAATTCAAATCAAACAAAGGATCTAAATGGACTAAGCTTGTGTTTATCACTCACAGGATTGAGAGGGGGTCTGGATCTGATGAACTCCAGAATCACTTCATGTGCACTCTTCTTTAACCTTGGTGGGATGTCGCCATTCACCTGAAACAGTGTGAAAAACGCCACACACATTTACTGGACTGACTGAATTCAGAAATTAACCATGTGATGAATGTAAACCATGAATCTTGTGTGTTTCAAGAAGTCATTAATTAATTCTTATGTAAGATGTGTGATTTTTGGACGCCGACCATGACTTTGCGCAGTTTGTAGCGTTTGGAGCGGATGTCGTCCATAAGCATCTCGTATGGCGTGAGCTGGTACTCGATGGGCAGAGGGTTGTACTGACGCTCCTGCACCTTCTTCAGCTTGACTCCTTCGCGCAGGTCCCTCATCACCTGAACCCAGAATCGAGCCTGGTGGAGGAACAGAGCAGCAGAGGACCATTACTTGATTTTAAACAGTACCACCAGTGAAATTTTTGTCTGAATCGCATGGTTCAGATGGTACTTTGAAGTGGTGTTTCTATTTTTATGAATGTCTATATATTATCAGCGATGAAGAACCCCTGTGTATTGATTGCCCCCTTGACTTTTGGCCCGTGAAGCTTTAATAAGATGAAATAATAAATGAGGACAGGAGGTCACAGGTCAGTCGGTTTTACCCAGTCAGCGTTTTGCAGCTCGTTCAGGTCTCGGCCAGGATCATCTGTCGTCTCTTCCTCCATTTTACGGAGGTTCTAGTGAAAGAAAGACAGAGTTCAAGATAATCATATCAGAGCATGCAATGTACCAAAAAAAAAAAAAAAATCCTGAACCTGAAGAGTTATTGCATTTGAAGAGAATATAAGGCTTTTGCTCTTGTGCTTTGCTGAAAATCCCAATGATATATAGAGCAGTATACTAAGCAGCTGGTATGTTTGTTTTTTTACAAGCATCTCTCAAAGTAAAACAGTAAACCTGATCACAGATCCACAATGTGTAAAGGGGTAAAGCTGAACAGATACCCTGACTCCTGTGTGAACCTGCTCAGCATGAGGCCACGATGTTGGAGCAACACACCATCAGCTTGACTGACAGCCTGTTTGTGCAAACACGCTGCTGTGTTTCCTTTTCATACTCGGAAGCAACTGCAGCAGAACTGTGCCGTTCAGCTTCATGTGTGCAAAGGAGGAGGAGGCGTGAGAGACAAAACGCTACGAGCAGATATATTTGGTAGCTATTGTTGTAACCTCACAGCGGAGGAAAGTCAGGCAGGGATGATCACGGGAGTCCGCCCAACTGACTGCAGAGTTAAAGCCTCTGCCCATCAGGAAAATCACAGTTCACCGCCATTCTGCCAGAGAACAGCTGTCTCAACTGACTGATTATATAAGATCACTCACACACAAACTGCACTTTGCTGCATCATGATTCAGTGGGTCCACATGTGTTACAGTAACGTGGCATCAAACGATAATGCTCGATGGATTATAACACTTTGTAGTGAGCCATAATATAATAATGACCCATAACGTGATACCTACCAATTTCAAAACAACTATCATTGAAAATCATTTGAATTTAGAATACCTGATGAGGAAATGTCTTAATCATATACATGTGTACATTTTGTATTATTTACTGAAAATCCAGAAACATAAATGTATAAAATGGACAAATGGAGGAGAAAATGAAGGGAAACATAATTGAATGTGTAATTATGTTGAAGGCAAATCAAGAGAGAATGTATAGAAAATACATAACTATTACTGCATTACTTGGAAATAGAAGAGGAAAATGTATTCATTCTGCTCATCAAAAGTATGCACAGTTGATGACATAATTATAATTTTTATTAACTGAGTATACATACTATGTTTTTCTATTTCATTGCTTTATTGAAAAGTTATGTTACTCGCTTTACTGCATTTGAAAACACTAGAAATACTGTTATTGGCATTACATTATTGTTACATTATTGCTTTTTATTACTTTACATGCCTCATCACATTAGGAAAAGGTTGAAATCGAATTTAGGAAGAGCAGAAAGAGAGTTTAGTCCAATTGGTTTACACCATTATCTCATCTGGATGAGCAACACAACTCCAGACTGCAGCAAAACCAGATATTTCCATTTCAATAGAGCAGCATCATCTGCACATACTGCACTTTAACTACATCACATCATCTATTTTTCCATGGCTGCATCGCTATACATGTAGTCACTGACAGCTCTTATAAGCCTAATTTGATACCATTTCTCTCCAGTCAGCTGACCAGGCGAGCATATCGGCGAACAAATTCGAGAGAGGGAGCCGTTTCTGTGGATCACCACTAATTCGCACGCTTCAGCGGCAGGAGGGAGACGTCTTTGTGGAAAGACAAAGGAAGTGTTTGGCAGGGAGGTGGATAAATAAAGACGGATGCCCTGTGGGAGAGCACTGCTCCATGGGAGAGTGGGACATGGGGCATACAGTGGAAACACACGTGTGTGTCTGTGTGTGTGTGTGTGTGTGTGTGTGTGTGTGTGTGTGTGTGTGTGTGTGTGTGTGTGTGTGTGAGTAGCTCAGCAGCCTGGCCGATTAAATGGCCATTATTAAGAGAGTATTATTGGAGTGCGCCTCCCGCTTGTCTGTCCTGTTGTGTTGTCTTTGTGAGATTACAACTGCGATATTGGAACGCTTTAATTAATCTGCTGTCGGACTAATGCTGGTTCCCACAGAGCTTGAAGAGAATAACACTTGGAGCATGTGTGTTGTGTGTGATACACTTGATTGCACTTGTGTGGGCTGCTGCATTGACTCAGATGCTCATTTACAATGAAAGAACAACCCTGTTGTGTTTGAAACCAGTAAATAAGTTGCTCAGGCAGTTTGGTTTTGGAGATAACAACCATCAATGGTCAACAGCCACTTTGCCTCAGCCCTGACAAAGTGTGTCACGATGCCATTGACAATCAAATCTGTTGCAAATATTTTTGCTCATGACTTCAAACCCTTCTGACTTTGGTGATGCGCTGCCTGATTTTCTCACCATACAGGCAGGTTACTAATTTTCACACTTCGGTGAAATATTTAATGTCTGAAGCGTGTTTTTGGCACATTTGCCTCACATTCTTTCATCAGTTTTTTTCAGCAGACAAAACACAAACACAAACAAACTCAAAATAGTGCAGCAAGTCCATGCACTTATAGCAGTCAAATCAAATTGAATCAGACTTTAGTTATGTAGCACTTCTTGTTATATAAAATGTAGCACAAAGTGCTTTATAGGTTCAATACTGTGATGCCCACCCACTTCCTTTGTATACACGCATATTGAAAACTATAAGCTAACTGTGACCCAGTAAGAATGAAAAACCAGGCTTAATATCATATCAAAGATAAATGGCAAATAAAAAATAAAACCTACAACAGGTAAAAGGGAACATTGGTTGAAAGCCTCATTGTCTGCTTGTGTCCGAGTTGAGGTGGCAGGAACTAGAGGAAGGTTGTCGTCTTGCTGGGTTTGGGGATGATGCTTCCATCCAGAAATGCAGTGTCCACTTGAAAATTACAAGTGCAACCATCCATATTGACATGCCAAACAGTTCTATCATGCCAGACAATACATTTCTCTGTAAATGTACATATTTTCAGTTGAATAAATGTACAGTTCATGTCTTGTCTGTGAGTGCTGTTTAGTTCAGCATTGATATACTCAAACAGGTCGACTATATTTTACTGTGGCTCTAGTATTTCCTTGCACCACTTCTGGACACAGACAGTGTGTACAAATATTTATGAATAAATGGACTGGGAGTCCTGTCATCCAACAAGCTAACGTCTATATTTGCTTTGTCCAACTGAAGGCAATGTGTAAAGGCAGGGTACGTCTTGCCCAGGTCGCCAGTCCATCTCAGGGAACATTCAGAGCCAGACAACTGTAGACTGTCACATTTACATCTAAGGGTAATTTTTAGTCACCAATCAACTTTACACATAGGGTTGTTTGTTTTTTTTTTGACTGTGGTAGAAAACCGGCGTATCCGGAGAAAACCTGTGCACAGGGAGAAAACTAACTTTAAACCACTACGCACTGCACAGCTCTATAGCATCATCTGAGGGAAAGACACTGACTAAATATGTTCTCAGTCACATTCATACATATTGGAAATGTAAAGACCACAATTAACCGAACACGCGTTCTTTTGGATTCTGGACCGAAGCTGGAGTAGTGAAACCCCTGTTATCAATATATTGACACCATTCCATGTTACTTGTGGTCTTTTTGCTCCCAATTTGGCCCACTCGTCACTAAAAGGTTGGTGTCCCCCTCGCTGTCCTGCTTATGGTTCAATAAAGAATACAGTCGAGGGTGAGGCACATATCCCCCCTCCACCAGCTGAGCTGCCTTGTATAGGAAAGACTTCAGCAACTAAAGGGATAAACAAGCATTGTTCTCCTCGTGGGCTTGTTGAAACCACCCACTCGATAAGAGGGATCGCTGCTGACTTCATGTAAATACAGAATGCACCTTTTATCTACCATCTAATATATATTTACCTGTGTGAAATGGATCCCCTTGTGTACATCAGTGTGTGTTTCTCACAGGCCAATGAGGAGCGGTCAGCTGAGGTTTCCCATCAACCTCTTTTCCTTCGCTAAAATGACATAACCAGAGTGCATCGCTGTTTGGCAGCACACGGCAGTTTGCCTATTTCTAATGCTTATCACACTCCTCTTGTCAAGGGCCACTGTGTTGGTGATAAAATGGAGCCTGTTCTTCCTGCTCTGTCATTATGTAGCTAATTTATCAAGCAGCCTTGTTGCTCTGTCGTCTGCCCAGGGTCATAGAACCAGGCAGGAGTACGGCATACCCAAGACTGCAACAATTTAATGGGAGTCTGGGAACAAATTATCACCCAGCTGCTTTAATCACTGCTCCTCCTGTGATACTGTTCTGGGAAGAGAAGCCATCAGTCTGAAATCATTGAGGACTCAATGTGAAATATGTTTTCATAAATGTCCTTGTGGTGTTTTATTTTTCTTAAGATTAGAAAAATAAAGTATTCAAGATATGTGATGGGAAGATAAACAACGCTTCTGGGTTTCTGTGATTGCGATGTTACTGCGAGAGAAAAGTAATGCAAAGCAATTCCAAACATGCTTAAGTGTTTCACATTAGCATTTAATTAAAATTCTTTCTAAAATCAGTTGGAATCCATAAGCATAACATGTGCTGTACATCTTTTTAGTTGCACTGTTACAAGAGTTACACGCATGCGCCTATGACTTTGTTCTAATGCTTATTTCATAAATGTTATTTTTTCTATTAGATATGCCATAAATTCAGTTGTAAAAATTGGTATTTCAATACAATAATGTTTTGCTACATTTCGTTTCATCATCATTACTCATCAAAAATGATATTTGAAAAATCCTGCTCGTAAAATACATCCCCCTTATCCCCGGTTGCTTGTGAGCCTTGCATCTACCAGGGAAGTTCCACCCCATACCGGATCAATCGACGACTCTAAGTGATTCCTATTTGGTCCATGAAGATACATTTTACCCATGAACATATCCGGTTTTAACATGGAGTTTTAGTTTATATAATTTCTACAGGGATGGATATATTTTGGTAATTTCATTCAGTTTGGTATTTCTTTTTGTCTTTCTGCAGGCTCATCATAAACAACAGCAATGTCTCAATCTGGAGAAAAAGGGAAGGTCAGTAAAAGCAAGACAGGTCAATGTATTTACAGATTTCAGGCTGAAATATGTCACATCCACAGAGTCTACAGAAGGAGTCTTTGGCGATTAACAGTCATGGCACTTGTAATCTCATGCACACATGAGAGCACAAGCATCCAGAGAGGATATCCTGGAAAAAATGCAAGTGTTTTATGGGAACTATTGCATCATCAGTCTGACTCGTTTACACTCACTTTCACATTTAGTCAAACACCTCATAAAATGATGAGAAATGTTAAACAGGACTTGCTAAGCAAACTCCGAGTGAAAAGAACAAGCTGTTTAAAGTTCAAAATCTCATAACATTAATATTTTGTAACTGTATAATAGTTTTAAATAGGGGGCATTCTACATTTGTTTGTGACTTTATCATTGTACTTTGTGATAATAACGTGGAACATTTTCTATGTTTTGTTTTACTTCAGTTTCCAGATGCAGCGGGTTATGTAGGATTTGCCAATCTCCCGAACCAAGTGCACAGAAAATCTGTGAAGAAAGGTTTTGAATTCACCCTCATGGTTGTAGGTGAGTAATCAGCCTTGTATTTTTATTTATTTTTTTGTCAACAAACATTTTCATTATGAAGAAAAAGAAAAATTCTCTCTCTCGCTCGCTGTTTGTCTTTGTCTCTTCAGGAGAGTCTGGTCTGGGGAAATCCACACTAATAAACAGCCTGTTTCTCACTGATCTGTACCCTGAGCGCTACATCCCTGGTGCTGCAGGTACTGCCAACAACACACACACACACACACACACACACTGTAATAAGAGAGAAATGTCTGCAGCAATATCTCCAGCAGAGCAGTATTTTAAGAGGAATGTTGGGAATGCTGTTGTCTCTCAATATGACCCTGCCCTTCTTATGACTTAGATTAAGACTTGTTCCAACTCAAAAACAATCACCAACTCCTATCTGAGTAGTTAAGAAAGGACATTATTGGTTGATATAACAAAATGTATGATTTTATTAAATTCTTAAAGTATTTTGTTTGTGCAACAAATTGCGTTGCTTGTGTTTTCGATGTCATTTTCTTCTGTTTTCGATGTCAACATTGTGAATCTATTTGGGTACAGTTTCTTCTTTTTCTTGTACTTTGACCCCACAGAGAAGATTGAGAGGACGGTGCAGATTGAGGCATCGACTGTGGAAATTGAGGAGAGGGGAGTAAAGCTTCGTCTCACCGTTGTCGACACTCCTGGATATGGTGATGCCATCAACAGCCAGGATTGGTGTGTTTATACACGGTGGAGGAATGCTAACAAATCGAGAGACGTCCAGCGGGCTCACTCATCGTTCCCTCCTGTCCTCTACCGCTCCCTTTTTTGAATTTTCTTTCCTAAACTCCTTCTCTCCTACCTTCCCTCCCTTCACATTCCCTGTGTATAGATTCCCTTCCACTGTGTGTTTTTGTGCATGGTTAAAGTTTCAGTAGGAATGTCTGCCTGATGCTTTTGTAACAGTTTGTTGTCCTTTCACCTCTTGTTTTTACAGTCCTGTGTCATTGAGAAAGAGAGAGAAAATTCGTAATTTCTGTAGAAATGGCCTGTTGATGTGTTATGTTGAGTTAAATGTGAAATTAAGGACATGAGCCAAAATTGATAGGATGCTAGAATTCTTCAAATAGTAGATATAATTTGTTGGACTATGCACATTATGATGCATCACAAACTCCTTAACTGAGCTTGGAAGAGTTGGATCAATTACTAAAGGAAGGTTTTGACTAATATCAATAATTCTGTTTTCTCAGAAACATTCAGCCCAAATAAATAGAAGAGGCTTGATTTATTTATTTTTTCCTGTTGTGCTTGGCGGACTAAAAGAAAACTGAAAGCTTTTTGAAAACAACATATCATCACACACCAAACATTTTGAGTAGTTTTTGGAATGTAATAAGCGTAATATGAATTTGATCCATTAATTCAAATGACTTTAAAGATTTGCACCACACAGATGAAGGAATCTTCACATCCTCCAAGTTAACACAGTTTGTCTCTTCTATCAGTGAAGTAGACATTTTGTGACAATAATTGTCTCCCAACATAAAAAATGTATTTATAAAGTGACATATTAAATATCACTTCAATATGAAAGTTGATAGTGAGTGGAAGTGGTTTTGATCCCTCGGTTTATCTGCAATGTTCCTTGCCGGTTTCTACAGTTGTTTTCACAGACTAACTCCTCATGTACTTTTTGCTATCCACATATCTAATGTGGTCAAATCTGAGTTGGAGAAATGCAAGTCCCTGTTGTGTGTGTTGTTCATAAAAGATCCGAGTCATATACAAAGCCTTTTACCTGCAGGATGTCGTGTTTTTTTTTTCTCTCTCCCAAGCAACATGTAACGGCGTCACTCAATCTGAGTAACATATTCTTCTTTGTTGTGTTTGCCATCAGCTTCAAGACCATCATCCAGTACATTGATAATCAGTTTGAGCGATACCTGCATGATGAGAGTGGATTAAACCGCAGACACATAGTGGACAACAGGGTGCACTGCTGCTTCTACTTCATCTCTCCATTTGGACACGGGTAAACCCTAAGAATGAGCATAGCTTGTGTTTGAAATGCAATATCCATCGATATTCTATAAATAATCCCACTCACTGTTCTATATTTCTAAGCAAGATGACTCTCAGGTGTACTCGGCGTGTCCTTATCACTTGAGCTCATCCTTTTTTTCCCTTTTTCTATCGTAGATTGAAACCTCTGGATGTGGAGTTCATGAAGGCCATTCACAGTAAAGTCAATATCGTCCCAGTCATAGCGAAGGCTGACACACTGACGCTGAGGGAAAGGGACCGCCTGAAGAGGAGGGTGCGTACAATACACACACACACACACACACACACAGTAATACACACACTCTCATAGCACTTCATTATTTTAAAATCAACAACATCCATCAATTTCACTTCATTTTGATAGTTCCTCAAGATGCTATTATTTGCGCAAAGCTGGATAGTCTTAACACTTGTCAGGATATTACAGAAGTAATTTGGATCTGCTTTATGCTTGTTCTAATCCCATCAGCAGATGTATTGTTTAGACTTTTCAAAGTGGATCATCATAACAAAGGGATGGAGTAATACACTAAGAATAGCAAAATCATTTATCCAGCTTTATTGGCATGCTGATGTGTCATAGATTTATATGTTTTTGTGAGAGTGCTCACTTCCATGTGTAATGAGAGTGATACATTCATGGCCTTTTTTTTTTTTTTCTTTTTTTTTTGTATTTTTGATACTGCTGCCTGATTGTTCAAAAGTACAGGGAGGGGCCACATCAGAGAGGAAACAGTAGGAGGGACGGACGGAGGAAAAGAGTGTTGTATATAAAGTAGATTGAGCACATCTCATCCAGTCTCAACCCGGCCCAGATACTTCCTGTTGGAGCTCACCCAAGTGTCTGCCTGCCTGCCTGCCTGCACGCTCCACGACTTCCTGCTGTCCTGAAGGGGAAAGGACCGAGTAGTTCCACGTAACACATATACACCTCTCAAAGCTGTGTTCAGCTGATAACCTCTTACACTCAAGATGAATTAGCCTTGTTGCACTGCCTGTTGATGGGAATGTGGCGCTCAGCTGTTGAGTATAAAAGGTATACATAAGGCATGGCAATACCAGAAACCCGATACAACCAGATTCTAAAATAGTTCTGGATAATACATCATGGTGATGCAGTCTGCTTGTCAAGCCATCACACATCAGCACGACCTCCTTGCTTTATGTCTGGATAGACGGAAGAGCTGAAACAATTGGTCCATTTGCCATTAATTATGGAGTTATTATCATTTTTACAAGTTGGCAACGTTTCAAGCACTAATGCTTAACTTTGTTTGATAAGGTGAAAATTCCAAGGGGAAAACTCAGCGTACTTAAAGTGTCCCCTCAGACTTTGTGGCAGGAATTGTTTTGCTATTGTTCACCAGTAAAAGGTCAAAACAGTTAATCATGAAGTGTTCATTTTCAAATCAGTTCAATATGAAAGTAACAATCGAGGCTTTGGTGTAAATAATCTTGCTTCTCACTTTATTTAAAAAAAATATATATATAATTAAATGTCAGCCTTTCTCCACACCTTCCTGAGTACACCCAGACCTCCCACCTGGCTCTTATTCAGGACTTGGAGCCGGTGGTCTGGCAGGCATCGGGCTGCTGGGCTAACAGCGGTCCAGCTCTGTTCTTTTCTCTTCTTTATTGTGTTTGAAGGTCCAGCAGTCAAATCGCTGATGCAGCACCTTAGCAATTCAGCACGTCACAGTGAGGCCATTCAGGATACAGGACTTTTCTTCTTGTACTTCCCAAGACAACAGGAACTAGCATCTCCCATTAACAGGATATAAAAACTCAAAACTTTGCATTGATTTTGTCTTTTTTTATTGAAGAGGCTCCGTCATTGGAGGTGAATTTCCTCCTCTTTGGTGCCCTAAAGGGACCTACCGGTCAAATTGTACTCTGTAGTGTTGTTTTGTGTTGTGACCTTTCACAAACCTTGTAAGTGTTCCTCCGGTACTTTAGATGAACAACACCATGTTTCCTGCCAACTCTGACCCCCGCCTCAAACTACAGAAAACCACCAAGTGTGTTGGCTTGCTGATCCTGCTGGCAGCATCCAGCAGGTCAGCTGTCTTGAGTGAACGTTTGGCATAACTTTTGTTTGACTTTTGGGTGTGTTTTTGTTGATGTATAATGAATGTGTAGCGCTAAAGTGGGAAATTATGGAATTGGGCAGCGGAAATACTCTCTGCTAGTATCGCTTTGATCTGACCTGTATCCATTTGGACCACAGCTCTATCTGTCCAACAGTTTATTCACACGCTCTGCTAAGTGTTCCTTTAACAAACATTTCCCACTGTACACTAAGCATCAATTAGCTGGGGAGTTCAAGAAAATTTTACACATAAGCTCATACACGATTCTATAACATTTAGCTATGGAAAAACAACACGCTTTACTACACTAAACACACAATTAGATTTCTTTCTGTTTACAATGAAAATAAGGCATTTCAGTTCATCTTGGCACTCTCTAATGACTGTGAGTTCCTGGACGAGCCATTACTGCCAGGAAATACAGAGACTTAATTGTCCTATCTGACCCAAATTTAGAAACGCTACTATGCGTCTCTAAGGAGGGTGTATTAGTACTGTTATCTCTTGTTTGTCTTCAGTTTAGACATGTACAACTTCTATCTTCATCTTCACTTGTATAAATAAGTTTGATGACTTATTTTGTGTCAGTGTATCATACTGTACGATAGTTATGTGTTGACAAAATAATTTCAGTATTGTGGTTATTCCTTGTTTGGATTGTAAACATAACATTTTCTGAAAGATTAAAAAAAAAAGTGCTTGTGATAGTGAAATGTTTTCATAGTGTTTGAAGTTTGTTTATCACAAAGATGTAATTTATAAAGAAACTGTGTGTAGACGTGTGGCTGAAGTAGAGCACTTTTTTTAGAGCTGAGAAATAACGTTACTCCGTTGATATATTGGTTCAAGTTACACTCATTGAACAACTTAGGTTGACAACAACTCCTAGTCACACAATTACACCCGACTTAACTATAATGTTGTATATTTGGACTTACCTGATGACTGTATGGAAACATAATTGTAAATATGAAACAACATGGTAATGCTCATTAATCTCTATTAAGTGTCTCCTAGGAGAACTGGTTTGAGTATTTGTTGGCTGATCAGATTAGTTGAAGTGGCCCTTAGGTGTACGTGCCTGACTCCTGTCGCACAGTCCTATACAGCGAAGCAGCACACCGGGCCTTTCTTTGAGGTCAGTGTGCCAGCAGCCAAGAACCTGCCAAAAAGCCGAGTGCTGGAGAATGATTGATAATTCCCAGTGTTTCTCCCATAGAATTTATTGGTTTGTTTTTTCGCCGGGCGCTTTCTCACCGTTCGGGGCCATTTGTCTCTGAGTAAATGGGACACCTCCATCCTAAATCCTCGTCCAGCCCTTTCACTTACTATAAGGGGGGAAACAGCTTGTACAGAACAATATAGGTTTCCTGCAATGTGTCAAGTGTGTTCCACTGACAAGACACAACCTGCTGGCCCTGCACAGCTCCGCCAGGACAAAAGAACAAACCTCCCCTCATTTACCTTTCATCCCCTTAGTTGTGCCTGCCTCTCGCCTCCGTCCTTCCCCTGCTGGCAGTGCCACACGCAGCAGCCTCCGATGCTCCCCCTCTGCTTGTTTGTGTTATTTCTTTCATCTCTTTTCTTTTCTTTTTTTTTTTGTTTTTCACTAATGCCAATTTCCTACCTTCTTGTCGGTAGCTCATAAGTTGCCCTGAGGAGGGTATATTGAAGGGCTGATCCTCTGTCTGGGACCTCTCAGTCATATCCGGTGTGGAGCTTTAGTCTTCAAGTACTTTACTGGTTGTTTCTGTATGAACATAAAGGACAGTATTCATCTGGTTTGGACCGGAACCCTGATGGAAAAGAAAACATGATGATGGTTACCAGTACTTAATTCTGGATGAAATGTTTCTATCATATGAAGTGGGTTGAATGAATTCTTTTCCCAATATTGTTGAGTTACAACAAGGTTAAGAGGTTGGAACAAATTAAATTGACATGGATCAAATTTATTAAAAATGTGCCTTTCTTTTAGATAGTCTTTTTTTTTATATACTGACCTACTTGTATAGGACTCAGTATAACATTTTGTAAATAGGAAAGAAAATGAGGACATCTTATTCCTTGTACTATTCACTGTTGACATTTCTTGGGGAAAAAAACCCCACTGTATTGTATTTACAGTAAATTATTGAAAGGTATAGTTACCATTTCCATCATCAAAGCTGTGAGAAAGTTAATTTTCATTTTGATGAAAAGTTGGTGGAGGTCAACCTGATGCTCTTTTCTTTGGTGTGAAAACTTAAGACTTCTCCACAGACAGAGGTCAGAAAGGGCCAGAGAAACCGGCTCCTCCTGTGTTCTCGCGCACGGCTGCAGACGGCAGACTGCAGACAATGGTTAAGACATTTGTTTCTACTCAATTCATTCCTTTCAGTTTTCTTCTGCCCTGTGCTTTCATGTCTGACCTCTTGTCTTGGTGCTCATCTTCGTCATTTTGCTGTCTTTTTCTTTACCATCTTGTCTTCACATCACTGCCTCCATCAGGAATCTATCTTTTTGTTTGCCTCTGTAAATTGTTGGCTGTCTTACAACTCAGGTGAACTCTGACTCTCAGATCTGTTGTACAAGAAAAACTAATTTTGTTGCAGGAATATGCTACTTATGAGCTATATCGAATTACACTTATTGGCTGTTCACCTTCAATCCGCAATTAAATATTTGTTCATTCTACACTTTTAGACTGATACCTCGTGGGTAAGAACTGATCACAGAGGTGATTATTTCATGGTTTGCTCCTGTGCTAGTCCCTGGTCCGCTTGTACAGGCTCCTTTTCCTGCCAGTGTTTCAAACACGCGGACATATTTATTTTTCTGACCTCCAGCGGTCATTGTGCCAGGGCTTGCGTCCACATCTCTGCAGATTTTAAAACAATAAATATACGTATTTCCTTATGGAACAAGAAGCTCTATGACACTCTGTTCTCAAGTGAAGAAAGTACAAGCTGGCAGCTTTGTGAGAACAGCAGTTTTTCTTGTTCAAGAGCCAACCTGAAAAGATGGTGTTAAAACTTTGTGCCATTCTGGTCTTTAGTCGCTCTCTGCTGTTACTGCTGACACTCTTTTGATTAGCAGACCAAGGAGAAAGATCTGCTGTGGTGTAAATCCTAAACTGTCCCTAAATCTCACTTAAATAGCAGATTACATGAATAGCCTGATTGTATCTCTCCATGCTCTTTGATCACAGGCATAGGTGGGTGGTCTCAACTGTACTAATACGCAGTCCAAACTGTGTGTGTGTGTCTCTGTGTCCGCATGCCTGTGTAATGATTGTCATTGAAATCGTGGTATGATGCCTTCACATTTCCAGGATTGTTGGTCATCCTCTGTACTTTCTGTCCATACCTCCTGTGAAGATAAATCCAGCCATTCTGGTTGGTTTGATCTGGTGTGCACTGACTAAACATAACTGGAATGTGTTTCTGTTCAAGTGTCTTTAATCCTGTGAACAGAAAGGTATTGTTCTCCTCATGTTGCTATGTGTCAGTCGGTCCTGTACTGATGTTGGTGAGATTTCCATCTTTTAGATGTTCTGAATGGAGGTTCTAATGACTAATGACATTTATACTGACTCACGAACCTCCAGGAGATCCAAAGCTCCATGTACAATAATGCACAAGCATCTTTTTTTCCTTCTACTGACACTGAATTAAACTGGTTCAAAAAGTGAGACTGAAGTTTCTTTTGGTTTGTGAGTGTTTGTGCAGGAGGCTGGTATGAGGTCTAAATCCTTCCAGCCCCCCTAGATTGGGTATTGTAGGGGCTCCCTCACCCCCTCAGACTCCCTGCAGGCAGGAGAGAGCCGGTTAGTTGAAAAGCGTTTCCTGGCATGAGGGAAGCATTTGTTCTCGTGTGTCTTCATGTTAGCGAATTGTTAGGCCACTACATACGGTAACGTTAGTCGGAGTCTAGCACGCAATGAGCACCATTTCTTTTTTTTTTTTATACATAATACAAGATCTCACTTGTTTTGTAACTTTGTGACTTTGTGATTGAGCTAATTCTCTGTGTGTCGTGAACAAATCTAATGACATGGAGATCTGAGTGCTCGTTGTCCTGTGTCAAAATGTACCTTTGTGAGGAGATTTACTTTGGGTGGCAGTAAAGCCTCATGAGAAACACTGACTGAATTGATAGCTAATTTGATTAGAGAAGTCTTGTTTAGTGGATTGGTTGTTTTTTCCATCATAGATTTGAAAAATGTAGGTTATATATAGATTATTAAATTTGCATTAACGTTATGTAACTATTATATTTACTACTGGAGACACCTGTTATCACAGTAGTTCTTTTTAAAGAGGTTGGTCCTATTTCATATGGGAAGAGGTTGTAACTTTAACTGTCTAGAAGTCAGATTCTTTTTGTTTATTGGTTGGTAATTGGTTGAAATTCATCTTGCCCCCCAATAGTGGATAAATTTACCCTGAGTGACTGATGCTGAATGCTGAAGCTGACATTGAATAGTTGGTATGAATTTAACTGAAATTTATTGGCATTTTCATATACAATTTTACTGGCGTGGCTCTGATACGGTAGAGTGAGTCGCTTCCAATTGTAAGCCTGTGATTTTGATCCCCTTGTAGAAGTGTTCTTGATTTAAGCAAGCCACTGAATTCCAAATACCCTTGCATCACAGCTGTTGTAACTAGTGTGAATGTGACTATTTAATGGAAAAGCGTTAATAGCGAGTCGAGTCAAGTCGTGTAAGGCTGGGTAGGAACTATTGGAAAAGCACCTTAAGTATTAAGAACTTTCAAGGATCTGTGAATTCATCTAAAATTCATCTCCCAGATGCCATATTTGCAGGTGGATTCTTTTGTGATTTAGTGCCACCATCTTTCCTGTTTATCAGCTCTATTGAGGCCTGTGGTTACCCAAAAGAAACTCACAATTCCAGACCTAACGTTGACGTCAACGTGGCCATAATTCCTCTGCAACTAGTGGTCAGACTGTCTTTCAGCCTCATCCATGCACATCTTCACTTCTAGTGCTGGAAGAGCTCCTGTGACGAGTGCTTTCGAAGCACTGTATTGAGAGGATGTTAAGTGTTTTGGTGGCCGCATGATGAGGTCTAATCTTAACTGGAAGGCAATGACAGGTTCAGGTTTGATGTTCTGCTTTCCAGCTATCTGCTTCAGCACATCACTCCATGTATTATTCTTGTTGTGAGTCTGGCTTGACTCTGGCTGTCAGTGGTGAGGGAACGGGGATGTGATCACTTCAGTGAAAGTGTCTGTATACGTGAGTTAACTTGAACCTTCACCTGCATACTAGGAATAAAGTTGAATTCCCACAGATGCGTTATTCCCTAGAAAAATGGGACCATTTAAAAAGGGAGAAAAAACACAATGTTATTAATGCTTGTGTGTAGTTTAGTCTTGCAAGTGCTAAAATTAAGTGGGAGTTTAATGACTACACATTTTGATTAATTTTGTTGCTATTAAATGCTATGGGTTGACCCGTGTGTTTGCAGGTTTATCATCAAAGGAACAAAGAGTTTGCGTAAAGGTAAATACCTGGGTTTATAAGGTGCAAACTAAGCAGCTGTTTTGTTCAGAAGCAGTGGACCTACGGGAATCTCATAAAGGACACAAAGCACCCACCATGGCCTGGAAAATCCCTTAATAACTTCTTCAGCCTTGGGTAAAAGACAGCCCCTGTTGCTCAGCCTCACAACTTGCTGTGTCGTGTCAGTGGGTCGGTCTTCACAAATATACAATGTGTATCCAAACATTATTTGACTTCTTTTAGTGTTATTATCTATAGTTTTGGAGACCAGTAAAAACATGCTGAGGATGTTCACTGGTGAGGAATAGCCATTATTTCCAAGATTATATTTACTATTTCAGATAGAATTAAAGAATTAGAAACTGTGTGACTGAAGGGGTTAATGTGATTTCTCAGCGTGAAACCAAAAGCTCCTGCAAACTGATCAGATACACTTCTTTTGAGGGCAGTCATGCACCGTTTCTTTCCCATGGTTCCCGATCTGTTGAAGCTGGCAAGCGGCAGTGACGTTATATAAAGGTTATGTAAAGGTGCTCTGGTCTGCCCACTATTCTTCCAATTCTTGCTCTTCTTAATTAGTCTTGATTATTGTCAAGATGCAGTTTCTTTGGTCAATTTTTGTTTTTCTCTGTCTGCATTGTTGCTTTGCGAAGAATGCTCTGCTGCATGTATCTACTTCCAAGTATTGTTCGATGTTTGCAGTATTAGTGTAACAGAGACAAACATAACAGGCCAGAACTGGCTCAGGGCTGTTCAACCATCACACCAGAAAGCTGTGTGATTGTGTGTCCATGTTTGGTAGTGTGGTTACTTGCTTAAGAGCTGCAGCATTCACCACAATCCCCCTGTTTTGTTTCTTTTGCTTTTATTTGTTTCTTTTCAGAAAGGTTTGACCGAGGAGGATTTTTCTCAGCTTCACGAATGTTTGAGTCATTCATATTTTTGTGGGTTTTGCCCACTGCAATAGGTACATTGTGAAAATATTTTTTTCAGTAGCAGGTTGACGTGATAAAGCGGCTCATCCCTTTAATGATTGGTTTGTAGCTCGTTTCATTTGGGATTGGAGGTTTTGGGCCCAACCTGCTGTGCAATTGCAGAAACGCTGCTTTGCCACATCTCCCACCACATCACACTGTGTAATTATATCTATGTATGGAACTCCAGGTATGCTATATTTAGGGCTTCATAATACCACCACCATATAATTCATACCTCTATTTCAAGACTTAACGTGGTCTGACTTTTGTTTGGAAATACACCTCTGGCATGATTCACTTGCAATTTGTTTCTCCTACGAATTTTGTGCAAACAGCATCAGCCTCCGCCCTCACATTTATCGTTGCCACCGCACATGACGGAACATTTCTACAAACAATGCTTCATATTTTGTGATGCGAGCCAGAAACATGAGGCGATAAATCTTTGGCTTCCTTTTCTAATTAATGTCGAGGCTGAATCACGCGCGGTATTGTTTGTATGCTGCCCTCACAGCATTGAGTGGACCGGCACGGCCAACCATAACAGTGGAGAGAAGGGTGGGGGCGAGCGTGGAGTTATAGGCAGACAGGATGGTCATAAAATCAAAATGTCTCCCACTGCCAAATACCCCGTGCCAACTTAAATACGCTGCTACGGGAGGAGATGCTGGTGTAACATTAAGGATTAAGACCTACATGGTGTATAGTAAATCAGAAGGAGACAACTGGGATTTGGAAGAGGCAGTGATTTTGACATCCCTTCATCCCGGAGAGGTCTTGATTACAGGTGTCAGGCTGTACTAAGCACATGTTACAGAACACAATCTTTCGGGTAAACAGCTATTTTGGATTAGCAAGGCCAGGAAACAGATGATGGATGACAACAGACTTGTGTTGTGCGCTGACCAGATGAGGTTTCAGAAACTTTGTTTGAGTTTTATCCATTTTCGATACCACGTTTATCCACATTAGGATCGTGGGAGCTCCAATATGTAAATTGTTGCTCAATGGTTTTCAGTTTGATTTTTCCTGTTTTATCACATCTGAATTTATCCCTGTCTTATCTGCTTGTGTAAGTACATTTTGTTGTTTGTTTCATTTTTTTCCTGCCATTGTGTCATGCCTGTTTATTTTCCCACCGAGTGCATGATTTCCCCAAACTTTCTATGCGCTGCCCCACCAGCCTGGTGTTTATCCAGCTTCCATGTTGGAGGCTCCTGTAAACTCTGTGTTTAAGTTAATGGAGGAAAAAAGAGGCTCTGGTCCGGTGTCACGCTCTCCTCCGAGCCCTGCAAATTCTGTTTGTTTTTAGATCTGCCTCACAACAATACCCGATTCCCCCAGCACACACACTATCTCACACGCACTGCGCACAGAGCTCGCTGAGAAAACAAGCGACAGCCATAACAAGGACTCAAACAGGAGCTGCGCTCCGTAGGAAAACCTGCGCTCACTTCCCAGACTCCTGGCTGACTCACTACTGTCCTATTATATGCCACAGCACATGAAAGTCCCCCAAAAAGTCAGGAAAACAACGCTTGACATTTTTTGGCTCCATTACATAAGACTACATTGTGGATTTTAAAATTCTGCCCTTGGGAAAACAAAAGAAAAATGCAGCTTTGATGTTTAGAATAATAAATAATGACATCTGTCCCTGAGGTAGTGGTAAAGAAAGCTCCTTTGTTTCGACTTGTTTCTTCACCGGTCGAAGAAATAAAGGAGGGTGAGAACTTCAGACTCTTTCAGATCTTAAACGCACACACAGGATTGTTATTTTTCACCTGTCTACTCTCCAGTCTCACCCCCACTCTTTTCCCCTATGGGGGGGCTTTAATTAAGTGTGTTATTGCAACACCAGATAGTCACACACACACAAAACACACCTTCATATTACTCTAAAAAGCTCTCCTACTTTCTATTTATGGGTCAAACCAGCAGCAGGTTTTTTGTCTCATAATTGATAGTTTACAGTGAAGGCACCTGTTTTGTAAATACTGCAGTGGTATGTGTCTTACTGAATGCAGTTTTTGCAGTTCTGACTTATATTTATCAGTATTCAGGTTATAAGTACACATGAATGGTACCACAGGGGAAAAGTGAGAGATGTCCTTCGCGTCTTAGGAAAACTCAGACCGGGGTTTGGGATTTTGACCTACTGTATGTTGGACATATGAGAAGGTCCCAATGAGGTCATGCTGCTTCGCCCTAACTCTGTTTCATCTGCTCTCGTCTTTTTAGATCTTGGACGAGATTGCAGAGCACGGGATCAAAATCTATCAGCTTCCAGACGCGGACTCTGACGAGGACGAGGAGTTCAAGGAACAGACCAGAGTGCTGAAGGTGAGAGCAGGACACACTTTATATGTACCTACAAAAGGACGTCAGATGTTTTCCTCAGATGTCTCAGTGCTGCTTTCTTTCTATTCCTCCCTGTTTCCCTTCACTGCAGCCTTACCGATGGCTTCATCCTCCATATCTCCTGCCATATCCCTTCCTCTGACGTTGTTTCTGTCTGGGCATCCACTGACTTTTAATTTCCTTTCTCAGGCCAGCATTCCCTTTGCTGTGATTGGCTCCAACCAGCTGATTGAGGTGAAGGGTAAGAAGATCCGTGGTCGTCTTTACCCATGGGGAGTAGTAGAGGTGGAGAACCCTGAGCACAATGACTTCCTGAAACTGCGCACCATGCTTGTGTGAGTGTTACTGGATAAAGAACCTTTGCAGACTGATGCTTTTGAAAATTAATCCTCTGAAACATGGACGGAGTCCCTACCTGGTCTGTTGTCAGCCGGAAGAAAAGGGCTAGACCAGGCTTTGCTGCCCTCTAGTGTGGATGAGCATCTGAGCGTATGTTTTGGTTGTTTCAGGACACACATGCAAGACCTCCAGGAGGTGACACAGGACCTGCATTATGAGAACTTCCGCTCGGAGAGGCTGAAGAGAGCGGGCAGGTGAGCTGGTGTTTCATATCACTAACACAGCACATAAATTGCTCCAGTTTAAATCAAAGTTAATGTATTATATTTATTTGTTGTTTTTCTTCTCTTACAGAGCTGTAGAGGAAGATGTGATGGATAAGGACCAGATCCTGCTGCAGAAAGAGGCAGAGGTAAGAACACAAAGCTGCAACAGAGATGTTTTTTTCTATTTTCTCCTTCTACAAAAATACATTTTGACAGTTGTGCATAAACATCGACATACTTACTCTCCTCATTTCTGTTTCAACAATGATGTTCTTCAGGAGAACCTCCCTCCCCGTTCTTCCAAAAAGTATTTCCCCTTTATTGACTATATTCTAAAGGGAGGAGAAAAAAAAAAAAAAAAAAAGCTTGAGATGCATTGTTTACCTGATGGGCCCTGGAGCCTTCATGTCATCAGGTAATAACCTGCTTCCTGATTGCTCTTGATTGGCCTGTTTGTGCTCCTGCTGCAGTGTGCCGTCATGAGCGGGCGAGGTGCAATCAGAGCTGTTTGTAAACAATGTGCCCAGGCAGGATATGTCATCACTTCCTGCCTGGATGTCCTGGTGCAGTTTTATGGTGGGAATGACCTCAGTACCACGAGGAGCCCGAAACACGAACCTGAAGGGACAGCCGTTCATTTGTTGACATGTCGTCAGGGTTTTTTTGTGGAAGGAAATAATACAATAACCCGTGTTACTCCCTGGATTCCTTAATGTTGTCCCAGAGGAGACGTGATATGTAAGCGATATTTATTAGAAAAACTCCTGGAACAAGTTGAGTACTTGTGTTTCAAGCAAGTAGAAATTTAAGAGTTTTATGGTTGCATTATGACTTAGTTTATTCTGTAATTTATAGTCATTTAGTGGGAATTCGAGGACATAGTTTGCAATTCAACCTAATTAGGCTTCGGTTTGGATTTATTTGGAATGTGTTTAAAAACTTGTTACTGTGTGTATCAGCAGCTTGTTAGTTTCAGCTATGTGGTTCAATAAAAAGTCTCCATTTTACTGTAAATGTACAGCCTTTTTTTTGTATCCTCAAAGAAGTCTTTTTTAACTTAACGTATAAATTTACCTTAAAAGTAAATAACAGATATATATAATTTAAAAAAACGTGTATAACCAATAGCAGATTGCTGTGATAATATGAAGAATTGGAAAATGTTATCCTTCAAAATAATTTCATATTTTCACATCCTACAAATTGT
Source organism: Parablennius parvicornis (assembly GCA_900302745.1). Lineage (NCBI taxonomy): Eukaryota > Metazoa > Chordata > Actinopteri > Blenniiformes > Blenniidae > Parablennius > Parablennius parvicornis. The sequence goes on along the minus strand of OMNM01065054.1, from coordinate 39,401 downwards.
CTCATAAAGACCTTTGACTGATTAGAATTATGAACAATAAAGCAAAATGGTTTAAAATATTTAAATTTTTTGTATATGAATACACACAACAAAAGGATATGTATATAATCAGTTTAATTAACTTAAAATATTTACTATTCGTAGAACATAAAACGTGTAAATCAGCTGCAGTAAATGGTCAAACTTTTTTATTGATGATTGCATATAATAACTCTCACATCATTAGTTTAAGTCTCAGCTTTATTTGAATGATTAGAACTGACGGAACAAGGTTAATTAAGTAAAATAGTTTTGAGGGAAAGTTCAACATTTACCATTTGTAGTTTTATTAACCACCATAGGATGGCGTACTTACTCTTTAGTTGACCCAGCAAAGCACCGCCGCCAGCGTTCTTTTTCCACATGACTTCCGAATGAACATTTATTGACCTTTCATCCACAATTCATTTAGATTTATTGATTTCATGCTCTTTTGAACCACATCATTTTAATCACAATAAACCTCCATATACATCTCTTCTATAATGAATTATAGTCATCAATTCACTCTTCATTTCATTTGGTTATGATCAGACGGGCATCTCTTTATTTACAAGTGTGCAGCAGTTTTGTAACTGTGAATAAATGTAAGAAATTAAAAGACTAACGTTTAAATATATTTTATCGTGATTATAGTTTATGCTTTTTATCAACTGCTTCACAAATAACATCCTCTTTCTGCTAGTAAAAATCCAAAACTAATTCATCCTGCAGAGGGTTCTCAGCTGTGTAACTGAGACCTTTTTCAAGTTAGTTTCTAATAATGGAGCCATGATTATAAAGTCAATGGTAAGAAATAAGAAAGAAAATATATCTGGATCCTGCTTTGTATGAATGAGAGTTGTTTTATTTCCTTTTTTTTTTTTTTTTAAAGAGTAACACACAGGAAACCTTCGGATGTAAGAAGAGCATTGTGTAACCAAATCATTGCTGACATTTTTGTTTACATTGTGTTTTTCCTCTCTCTGTAGCTGAGACGCATGCAGGAGATGATCGCTCAGATGCAGGCACAGATGAAGATGAAGTCAGATGAGTGAATGGTGCTGAGCTGGGAAGACATGCGACCTTAAGCCTTAACACACATGTACAAACATATACAATATATGTGTGCGCGTGTGTGTGTGTGTGTGTATATATATATATATATATATATATATATATATATATATATATACACACCTGCACACACACACAAAATCACAT
>OMNM01065054.1:25656-38126 GCA_900302745.1 Parablennius parvicornis | reverse complement strand
CCTTCTAACTTCCATCCATCAACTCCACACTTTTAAGACCTTGTTTACAGTCCACATAAGAACTAGTCACTGAAAGGGACTGAGCACAATTTATCAATTGTGAAAACATTTGACTTGTGTCTTGTTATTTAGCCTTAATCTTAATTATTGTCCATGTAGCTGCCAGTGACAATGGTACTAAGCGTCTTTGCCATCATGCATCTTGTTTACAAAGATATACCGTACGGGTTGTGAGGTTCTTTTAGGTCCAAGCTTCATGACACACAGTGTTTAATTCATTTTGATGTCACATTCAGACAGTTTTAAGGTTCTTTTAAAAAAAAAAAAAAAAAAAATACTAAGAACAGTTGGTACTGCATATCAATGAGGCCATGGCCTTTACCTCTGCATGGTTTCAACAGTTAAGTGCCCGTTGGTTGATGTATGACAATGCAATAACTACATTATTACTGCAATGAGGAAGATTTTGTGTAATAATCTGTCCTCATTCTGGATGATAAACACTCCAGTTCCTTGTTTGCCTTATTGTTACTCTAAAAATCCATTTAGTAGCCAACAGTAAAAACTGATGTGTTTGTTAGTGATACAGTCGGACTTTAGTATCAGTAATATTTCGTGTTTATCTTTATATCAGTGCCGAACTATAACTGATGACTGAAAACTAACCCAATATTTCAGAACTGAAATGTAAGTGTCATTATGACTTCATTAATGTTATTATGTGTGAAGGCGTCTGTTTGTACACTACACATGCAGACTTTCAACATACTGTATTAGTGCTGTCGCATATTAAAGTCACGTACAATAATATTTGATGTGTGTAAATCCCGCCAGCCATCTGTGAGCAGCAGACTAAATACGCTAACATTTCATTGGCACTGCCACTGATGGACCTTTACCGTCATTTTGTTCTACTGTCTTAGGCTGACGTTTGCATATTTGACTGTTGTAATAAGACGAATATAATTTTTTTTTCGTAACCATGCGTCCGTAAAAATCCGTTTGTAGATGTCAACATTTTGTACTTCTTTCTGAAATAAATTTGTTTAGAGAACAAAAGTGGAATCACTTCTTTATTTGAGTTGGGGGTTTTTTTTGGGTTTTTTGGCACAAATATACAACAGACAAATCCACAATTCGTATTTGTTCTGATATTTACCATCGCATGTACCTCTAAAAATTATACTATATTTATACTTTACTTCTGATTAATTTTTGTGAGTTAAGAAAATATGATGAGAGAGATGCTCATCATCCTGTTGCCAACATTTATTTCTCTGAGAATCTTTTGAGTTAAGAAGAGAAGTTCATTTCCTTTTGGATGGGTTACCAAACTATAGCTATTAAGTGTTGGTAAGTATTGTCAGTATGACATTTGATGACAAAATTCTGTAAAGCAGGAAAGTTATGCCGCTGTATATGTTTCTATATGCAGCAGTATTTGTTTGAACATGGAGAGTGTTATAGTAGTGGTCAATACAAAGAGCCTGACAGACTCACTATTCCCACTCCACCATGCATTCCATTTGCTTTGTTATGGTTTCATATACTGGATGTCCAGATTCAGAGCAAAAAGACTGAAATATTTTTGTATTTTTAATAATGACCTCACCTCCTATGTTGTTTTATTTGAGTATTTATCTCACAATCTCCAAAACTCTTTGGATAATAAACAGTGACTTAACTTAATAGTTAAAACAATTCATTACAACGTATCAGCATAACAAAGTTCTGGTTAGAATAAAACACAATTCTGTTTGCTTCGGTGTCTTTTAGAGGGAGAGAAAACATCGGGGCAGATTATACTGTAAGTGTCAGCTCAGGTGAGTTGAAACTGAATGAGGAGCTGATAGTGAGTTTAGATTTGATGCCAGTCGGCTCCGCCCCCTCTTCCCTCTCCGTGCTGTGATTGGCTGATGCTCCAGAGGAGGCGGGCTTTGTCCCCTAAGCTCAGCCCCGCCCCCTGCTGGCTGTCCGTGGGTTCGGAGGCGAGGCGAGGGGGCCGCTGTCTGTGTGCCGTCGATTCGGTGGAAGAGCGGTCAAACATGACGAGTAACATCAGGTACAAAAGCCGGATCCCGGTGAAAACGGGTGAGTTCCTGTCATTCATGTATATCCGTGATTTATTTTCTCCCTCTGGAGGATCAATGGACTGACTGCTGCATGTTTGTGTCTCCTGGGCGTCGCTCCGCATCCCGCACCTGCGTCTCCCTCTCATCCGTCTGTGATGGCCAATAGAGGACAGCACCGAGGTAGGAACCGTCATTTAATGCCTTTTATTCGTCTTAATAGGTGCACTCAATATGTCTAGAGTTAAATGCATACCAGCATAGCCTCGCACATTTCGCAACCTCGGCTCCAGCAGTATCAATATTTATCTTTTCAATGTCACATTATTTTAGATGGATTTTTTTTTTTTTAGCCATGCCATCATAAACCTGACAATCCCGAGTGGGTGAGCAGGTCGGGGGTTTCATTTTTAGACCTATAAGTGGAACATGTCGGGCCTGCAAGGAGCGACCAGCCAATATGGTACCCATAAAACCAGCATCATCCTCTCTCCTCCTCCTCCATCCTCTCCTCCGTCACTCTGCGCTGCCTGCACATTTATTAACGATTATCCCGAGCACACCGAGGCACTGACCCAGTTGACAGCATTGCATCAGCTCCTCTCCTGCTCTCAGCCTCTGCTCCTGCTGCTGGCTGCCTCCACCAAGTCCTCCATGACCATTGTTCTGCTGAGAAACACATCTGCCCCATGAGCCTGGAGGGGAGGTCTGGTCTCAGATGACCTGGGGCTTTCCTCCTCCCCCATCTTCCTCTGAGCAGCGTGTCTCATGACAGCACAGTATCTGAATGAGGTGTGTTTGTGCATGCGTGTGTGTTGTCCTTAATGATTCAGTTCGTCTGATCCTAATGGCCTGAGTGTCAAACACCATCAGCTGATATTCTGCACATTTCACGGCGGACAAAAAAATTATATTAATTGAGAAGCTATAGTAATTTACATGATGAGTGATAATATATCTTCTTCAACATATCTGTAAGAGTAATAAATTCATAATTATATTTCAAAACTACTGTCCAACTCACCGAATACTCAAGTTGGTATCATTTATAGATTATTTTCATTTTGACAACCTCATAATCACGGTGGTGTAGGTTTTTAGAATGAAAGCATCACCGTGCTGAACATTAAATTTCAGGTCAGGGCTTTGGTGTGTGTATGTTTCTTTAGTTCTTGTGTTATCTGGGTAAACATGGCTGTACTGCACAACTCTAAAATGTATATAGGCATAGGAGTCCAATATTGGAAACTTGCGCATTTACGGATCTGAAGGGTTTCTAATATATACCCCCCCAACATTAAAGTCATTCCTACGCCCTTGTAAACAGGTGTGTGGTTGTCAGTGTTTATGTGATGGGCGCGTGACTTGTGTGTAACAGTCAGCTGAAGTCATTATCCTGAAATTCTTGAGGAAAGCTGGTATGGATGGATGATATGGCAGGACTCTTACTGACTGTGTTCATGGTGACTTATCCAGCATTTTTTTAATGAAACTCCACGCCTGACCTGTTTTTATGTACTTAAGCAGCAAGAGTGAGCCCACAATGAGGTTTTGTTATTCAAGTAATCACACTGTTGCATTGGTAGGAAAATCTCAGATATGTGGTCATACTTAAAAAAAGTGCTTGTTGTCTATTGAAATTGGACGCTCCTGTCAGAGGCTTTTCTTATAGTTTCTTTTTCGTAGAAATGTTAGTGGAAAAAGAAAATATAAAAGATGTATAAGATAACAAAATGAACATATTTCTGCGAGAGTAGTAGACTTGTTTTAGTGTTCTAACAATATATATATATAGAATTTATATATAGTAGTAATAAACGATGAAAGGAAGAACATGGGGACAAATGGGGATCGCTCAGGTCACATGGACAGCATAGAATGTAAATGTTAAGGTAAGTTAATAACATGTTTTGGGATAGTGCAACCTCAAACAAAATAAAGTTATTGCTACATTAAAGATTCTCTAACAAAATGAATAAATAAATAAAAATGTCATTATGTTTGTATTCAAGTTCGGTTGAGTTTAAAGCAGGTTCTCAATTCAAAATTGTGCATTAAATACACCTTTGTTATTGACCTGGCTTAAGTTTTAAGTTAAAACTTTGAGTTACATCACCAATTTGATGACATCAAGTTGAAATTTCACAACTATTTATTGAGCGTGAATGTAAATGATGGAGTCCATTTGTTACAGCTTATCAGCCTTACGACTTCTATCCATTCATCTTCCATACAACTTTATCAAAGTGTGCTGGAGTGGATCCCAGCTGACTAAGGCAGGATGTGATCCATCACAGGAAAAAAATAGAGACAGACAACAACACTCACAGTACAGACAAGTTAAAATACATGATTGAACTTTCATAACAAACTCAGCACCTTCAGTATTTTTTGTACAGTGTAATTAAATCAATATTTACACCTTTGTCCTTTCATTCTGTTGATTTTTTACAATTTAGGATTTTTTTTCCTCCAATAACTGTAGCAGAGTCCTCTTCCCTCGTCATTACTAACAGAAATATGCAGGGCGACGATACACACAATCACTTTATGCCAGAACGTTTCAGCACAGTTAGTTCAGTTTCCACATTAACAGCGTGCACAGTAACACTCGGAATTATAAGACAGTGTGATTTCTTTAAAGCAGGGAGCTCTAAAACGATGGAAAGCAATCAAAGCGTCTGTCTCCTAACAGAGTCATTCATCCACTTCTGAACGTGATGTGATTCACTGCTGCTGAGAATACTAGAGAGTTTTTTCACCTCGTGAGTTTTTGCTTGTTGGCTGTTACTCATTTTTTACTCCCACACGCTCGGCTCCATCCAACCCTGTTTGAGAGAAAAAACATTTTTATATTTGGACTACCCAGGCAGCAGAGGAGGAGGAGGAGGATCAGGCAGGGGAAGAGATGGGAATCGTACTAATAACAATCACCCTTAATGACTTCATCCTGAGCTCATTGCTGCTAAAAGACTCATAAATGATAATCAATTCCCATGTCAATATTTTCACAGCAGGCTCCTCCCCTTTCCTCCTGCTTTCAACACTCCCATCACCTCCTCAGCTGTGGTACGGCGTTGCCAGGAAACAGTCTTTTTTTAATTTATAATCTGTTTTCATCACTTCTCTATGAGGGAGTGGACGACGCCATCTGACCTACCCACAATCCCATGTGGTGATTATATCTGAGTGTGGGTGGATATTCGCTGTGTATTTTATTAAAAATTTCACACTTCTACCCAAAGCTGAAAATGACCTTGCAGTTTTAACGGCAGTCAGCTGGGATGTATCACCGCCTGTTGCACACTTTTTTCCACTGTGGATACAATCTTCTAAACAAGTGAACACCTTTAAAAATAACTAGTAATAATTAGTGACACTATATTTTCTCTAGCCTAATTTCAAGCTTTTCACTAAATATCACAAATTCCAATTAAGTCTATGAAAAGAAACTCATGAATTGTTGGTAATTCAGAGTATTGTAGCCTAAAATTCCTGAAAAATATTCTTAAACACAAGTTGAAGTCAACATATTAACGTCACTGCAATTAAATAGTATCTTTGGGCAATTAGGTAACAATTTAATACTTTTGAAAGCATAAAGGATTTTGAGGATTCCCACAATATGAAGTTTCAAAGGTTTACATTAAAAAATTTTTAGCCAATCAATTTATTCTTTTAAAAGACTGTTATTATTTTGTTTTAGCTTCGCTTTTGTCCAAAACAAACTACCATAGTGGCATTTTCATATATAGCTGCTACCAAAATAAGGCTGGCATTAGATTCAAGAGTCACTGTTACACGTTGACCTTTATAGTCAGAATAAAGAAATCAAAACTGGTACATTCATACAGTACATATACTCACATACACACACACGCATAATATCTGTATCTAAAGGTCTTTCTCTGATAAGTCTTGGACTGTTCTTGCTTTAATGAAATAATCAGAAACAAGTGAATGCACAAGACAACGAAACTCATGACAATCAAATTAAGAACTGGTCTGTTTTATGTTTTGAAAAGTCATATTTCACTGAGATCTACAGAGAATTAAAAAAGAAATGTTAAGAAACATACACTGCACATCTTTGGCCTGGTAGTGGGAGTTTTAGCCTGAAACAAACTCTTTAGAAGCTCTGAAAAAAAAAGATTCTCCCATGAATAAAAGGTATTTCCCCCTCAATATCAATGAACAATAATTATAACCAATAACAATGTTTTATGAAATAATTAGTTCATGAATGAGACAATTGCTGAAACTGATCGTCCTCTAGCTAAATAGTTACAATTCTTGCATGAACAGTGTAAATGTAATAATTGAAGATATTTTTTATGTTAACTTTCATAATTACTAATAAAATATTTGATTATTTTATTGCTTTTGTGAATGAGAAGCTTAGCTTCAGTTATTCATTCTGAGATATGACCATACCGTCTTGTCGATAACATCATTTACAAGGTGACTGTGATAGTTTCCTGCTGAAACTGCTTAGAAACTGGTGACTTTTGTAACGTGTAGCTGTGGACGTTGGATGTTGGTACCAGTTTTATTTTCATGTTCCGCTGCCGTCTCTACTCATGATGTTTGATCCCAAACCATGTTTGCCTGCTGTTTCCCCGAGGCAGTGAACAGAAGCTGAGTCACATGAATCTGCATTGGTGCACGTGTGTCGCTTTACTTCAGCTCCCCACCTCCTGTTTCCTCCATCAATCTCTCTCTCTGTCTTTAATCGCACCCTCGGTGCCACAGATGGACGTCGCTGGCCCCTGGTCAGCAGCAGCTGCAGAGCAGGAGCAGGCATTTCCCGAGGGGTTGGGTGCGGCATCCAAACAGAGGATTTAAAAACCCCCCTGCTGCTTTTGGATCTTTACCAGGAAAGAGTTGGAGAAAAGTCTTTCACCTTAACAGAAAAAAATGGTGTTTTGGTAAAGCTGCTTTACGGTTGAAGGCATAAGGACACTTTATAAATGGGAGAACTGATCAAACCTTCCTGGTGCAGTAATTTACACAGTATACTGTATCTTCCATGTGAGGTGTAAAAACAACAATCCCCGTTTTAATGAGATTATATGCCTTAATGGGTGTTGGCAGACCACCAGCTCAAAATTCTTCTGAGCTTAAAAACAACATAGGAAATCAGTATGTTGGCACATTTTGTGGAGATTTAACAGTCTAGCTTTCATGACTTAATTAGCACGGTGCTGCCTAGTGAGTTTTAGCCAGAAGAAGCTTGTTCAACCTGATTTCATGCCAATTTCATGCTTATTATTATTAAATATTGATCTTAAAAATAGTTTTCATACACTTTTAAATGTTGACACATCTGCTAATAAAGCCTGATCTCGCCTTTATAACTTATTCAAATAATGTGGATAGATTATTTCACACAGATTTGTTTCACATTTTTATGTGTGGCTTTTATAATATGTGTGTTGTTTAACCACTTTTAGAGCTAAATTGTGAAGACTGTCAAAATAGCAGGCTATACAGACACGAGATAAGAATTCATGCTTCCATTACATATTGGCTGTGTTCAGTCACTCTGGCACCACTTGTGGTTTTCCTGGTTTTCAGAGTTTTGGCCTTTCGTTTCGATTGTTAGTTGCAGATGTTCAGATCGGTTTCATTGGGTAAATAACCTTGTTTATCATGTAGACTACACCATCATCAGCTATTATTGTGCTGCCTATTCTATCTGGTTTTGTCAGTAACACAATGTATCATCTTGTGGTGTAAACTAGTATTTAAAATGCTGCAATAAAATGAATTATTTGACTATTTTGGTAGATATTATCTGCATAGTGTCCGAAAAATATTTTTGAAATGACATCAGGACCGCTGTCTTGTATCATGGTGACTTAATATTTGAGTTTATATTGATTACCGTACCTTTAAGCTACAATTTTTCATATTGTACCTGCCTCTAAGAAGGATCCCTGCCCCAGCCCACTTCCAGATCATCGCTTTCACTTTTGACAGAGCTATTGAGATTTTGCCCTGCAGCATGTTCTTGTACTTTCATTTTGTCATGCTGCAAACATTCATGTCATGCCTGTGATGTGGTGGAGTTTGTTTGTGCCATCGTCTTACACCTGAAAACAACTCACCTCCTTCTCCTGCACTCTGGGGCTGAGTCCTAATGCAACGTGGACAGGGCTTCAGAAAGCTTTTGGAAAGTCGCTGCAGGCTGAGCCAGACAGCTTAATTATTTCACTAAAACCTTTCTGGATATTTGGTTGACCTGGATATATTTGGGATTGTAAATTCTTTGGAAGCCGGCAATTGAAGCAATAATCCAATAAAATACCCGTATATATATTTTATAACTGTTTTCAGAATGACAAACAACAGAACTCCTTTAATATTCTTTATATTACCATAGGAATAATAAAAGCACTACATTGTATTAAGCCATTAAGTTATTGTTTTTTGATGGTTTTGTTGGGGGGGCATTAACCTTTGAAACAGCGGAATGATTAAACTCAGTTTATGGTTCATTCAATCTTTTGTTTTAGGAAAATTGAGCATACCATATGATTTTAGAGGTCCACATTTTATAAATAAATCTATGTTGTCTCTTGAAGTCTCATTAGCTGATCAAAGTAAAGATCTTTTTAAACCATAGTTTCCAAATGGCTTGAATGGCTTACCTAAAAAGACTCAGAAGATCTATAATACTCAACCCAACAACCTTGAGATGTAAAGATTAGATTTAAAGACAGCTGGTACTTAGCAGAAGGAGTTGCTCAATTTTGGTTTTTTTGACAGAGATGAAGTTAGAGAAGTGTCAGAAGTTCCCGTATTGTTTTGCACAACTTCCAGCCTCCTCCAGCATGTCTCAACCTATAAGCATTCAGCTTTGCTCCCACGAGCCCCATTTGTCTTTAAAGCGGCAGACGCTGACACTGGACAACTGAAGGCCAAGTGTCCTTCACTGGAGCAATTTTATTGCTGCCTGAGCAATTACATGCTGTCAGATTTGCATGTTAAAGAGCCAAGTGCTCGCAGGCCTTTGCATCTCCACGGAGACAAAACATAGGAGGGAGAGAGGGTCCATCTTAATGTTGTTTTCTTCCTCCCTTCACCCACATCTTGCCCGCTCTTCTCACCCCTCCTACCCTAACCTTATCTCTCTCTTTGCCTCACTTTCTGTGCCACCATCCCTTTAGCAAGCAACCGTTTAGAGGAAGCATTGAAGGTTAATGGTGTGAAAGTGCTGAAAGGACGGTACAGAGGTGCAGAGAGGTTATTGGTAAAGGTCGTCCCTCTTCAGGCCGTCTAACCGCTCTACGCTGGGAGCACAAACACAGTTTGAAGCTTGGTCATTGCCTGGATTGATAATTACTGATTTGCAAGATTATGGTGAGTTGCCTTGTTAGAGTTCAGATTTTTGTTGTGCTTGTGCTTTTGGAGTAACAAATATTCCTGATTCTAGAAAGCACATTTTTATGGTTTTCTCAGGATGACTGTGATGCTTTCTGAAGTGGTTTCTCCTTCATGGTCCCACTGAATTATCTCACTAACTAGTGGATGAATTTGATTCGATATCTGGTACCAACACAGGAAGACACAACTGCAAACTTTGATGCGTTATTAGTTTTTTCCAGATTGTCTTACAATTATTCTGTGATTATTTTTTAAAAAGTCTTGTTTTGAATTTGAATTAAATCTTCCATTGGTGAGAAAAATCAGTGAAATCCAATGGTTTATGTGGAATTTGTTCTTGATTTAGTCCTACTTTCCATGACAGTCTGAGGACTACATAGCTGCATCGTGTGATGTTATTCTTTTTCACAAAATAACCTCAATTAAAACTCTTGGGTTTTTTTTACTTTTGCTACTTGCTTGCATTTAATAAACAACCCTTCATGATATATTATTGTATAATCTTCTAAAGGTTTAAAAAACACTACTTAAGAGCAATGTTGCCAGAGAAAATTTCTCATGCAAGTTGTATTGGCTTTAAGCAGTGTGTTTGCAAATTGCGGCCAACTGAATGCAGCTGCTGTTATCTTCGAAGTAAACAGGAGAACCTACGGCGGCCTTGAAACTCACCAAAGGATTTATTTTCCTCTGAAGCCGTGGTTCCAGCTCCAAGGAAGCCATCACCCTGCATACTATCGATGCCCCCTCTTTCCAACACGCCTGATGTATAATGATAAGTCCATAGCAGGTGTCTGCGAATTGGAATGTGAAGTTTATCATTTAAATCAAACATGGCAAAGCAAGATATTGTTTTTTTTTTAGGGATTTGAGTACTGATGATTTTTATAGCCACCTCTCTTTAGGGATCAATAGAGCTGAGTATTATTTCTACATGAGGAAAATCCTCTGTTATGCATTGTTCACTGGACATGCTCAAAACAGCTCTTCAAAGCAAACCTGCAACACACGCTATCCTGTACAAACATGTTCAGCAAAGAACCATCTCAAAGTAAAGATACAGTGTGAAGAGTGGTGACAGAAATCTGTGTGTATGCCTGAAGAAATATCTATTTCTTTAATATGCATTCAAAGGAGTGGTGCTGAGTTTTTATGGTGAAGAAAATATTTGAGAGGCTTCTGTGTCTGTGCTGTGGTGCCTCATATCTGTATATGGCTGCCAGTGCTTCCTCTTGAAAGACCTCTGCAGAATGAAGAATGATGGTTTGCTGTATGATGTGTTTGTGTTTGTACCCACTCAGCAGAGCCACTGCTGTTTTCCTTTGAGAGGCACTTCCTTTAAAGACAACTTTGTGTGAGTGAAAGGACGAAGCTGAGCGCCGCCTGCTGATAGAGTGGCTGATCTCTGGATCTCTGCCGTTAAAAAGCATTCAATACAAGCAGAAAACATTCACAATGCTTTTAGATGCGGAAATAATATTCCAACAGCAAAGGGGCCACTATGTCATCTCGTTAACAAGAAAAGCCTTGTGGTGGACCCAAATACAAGTGTAACGTGTTAAGCTTTTTGAAACCCGTCCATAAAAAGCACACATCATCCAAAAGTGTTTCTTTTTTGTCACTTATAGAATTAAAATAGTCAAACATATTAAAGTTTGTGAATGTAAATATGAATATCTCAAGTTTTACCACAATTAGAATAAAAACCAGAAAAATGCTTCTCATGGTTTTTAAGATAAAATAGCATTACATATATAAAAGGTCAAAGGTTACAGGTAATGTTATTGTCTCCTCTGGGAAATTTGTTGAAAGTGTTATGTATACCCACAAAATGTATAAAAGTCAAAGTAACAACTAATCTTGAGGATGATTTTGATCATCAGTCCTGAGTCAAGTGTGATGGATTTAGAAAATCTTCAAATACGTCTTCTGGAACCCATGTCAGAGTTGTCTGAGCAGCTTATGGGAAGGATTCTCAATGTGGGGACGAAGAGCATTGTCTTTAGGTGCTGATGTGAGTCTGTCACCCTTGGGTTGGCTAAGATTTTTTTGTGTGACATGTCTTTGTTTTGTTTGAGTGTTGACACTGGTGGGCTTCTATAATCAATAGAGATTGATCAATAGATGATCCCAAAGACCAAAACGAATGTAGAGTGGCCCTTCAGATGTTTTACATCTGATAGATTTGTTTCACTTACTTCGGTGTTGAGTATGGCGTTTGTGTTTAAAATTGCATTCAGGGTCATCTGTCAAGATAATATTCAGCCTTGTTAAATAACACGGTATTCATTAAATAATATGAAATGCCTCAAAGACAGTATGAGGTAATAAAAAAAAAAAAAAAAAAAAACATAATTCCTGATATCTGGTGTCTTTAGTAATCGGTTGAATTTGAAGATCAAATAACATGTGGCGCCCAGCATTTCTTCGGTGGAGATCTTAAATTGTCCCTAATTTTTCTACTATCTCTTTCATTTTTGAAGTTTCAAAACTTTACAGTGAAGTAAAAACCTGGCAGACACATGTTTCCCAACATACAAAATAAAAGCAATCGGAAATTTACCAGAACTGCTTATTCTAGAAAGTGACTTTCAAAGACATCTGACCTTCACCTCAGAGCAGGCAAAGCCTGAGCCCCCCTGTGATCTCCAGCTTCCTCTGTCTACTGTGACACTGTGTGTTTGTGTGTGGGGGAGAGAAAGGGACAGCTGGTTACTACGAAGGTCTGACAGTGGGGGCTGAGCCAGGGAGCTATTGTCAAACCATTTGAAGACATCTGCTCTTTTCCTCCATTGAACATAGAACCTCCCACTGTTTTCCATGTTTTACACACACACACACACACACACACACACACACACACACACACACACACACACACACACACACACACAGTATTTATAGGCTGTGGTTGTGTGTTGTGGTCAGTGAGAGCAGACACACCCTGAGTGAGCGCACACACGGACCACGTCCTAACTGCTCGTTATGAGACACATGTTTAACAGATGCGTGCGC
>OMNM01065054.1:12055-25289 GCA_900302745.1 Parablennius parvicornis | reverse complement strand
CACACACACACACACACACACACACACACACACACACACACACACACACACACACACACACGCATCACTGTCACATCTGGAATCATTCAGGTCCAACCTCTGCCATGAAACGTACCTCTTTCACCTCCAGACACAAACACACACCAGCGTGCCCAAATGAGACGACAATTTGGCTGTTTTACTTCACATCCTTTTTCATTTCTGTCTATAGCAGCAGTTTTTAACCACACAATTCTTACTGCCCGCTCCTGCGGTGCACACACATGTTTGTGTTTCAGCTGAAAATGACATCATGGCCATAATAAGAGAATTGCAACAAAAATGACTGAATAATTTCAAATAATGCCATGTTTCTGTTTAGTATATACAGAGTCACAGCCTTTGTTCTTTTACCCAATTTGAAGCTGTGAAGTGTAAGATTGTAAACTGATATTGTTTGTTTGAGTGGCATACCTCTGTGTTATGCCATATAACTACTTCAAAATGCATTCAAAGGGGAATTTAACATCAACACTAATCATGATACAACAAAGACATAGAATATAGTTTGATGAGTGTTCGTCATGTTTCTGGGTCATTAGGAAAGCCATCTGAGTTTGTCTACTTTTACATTTTTCTATTAAGTCTTCATGTAACCAAAAAAGTCCCTTTGAGATCTCTTTTTCAAAGAAACCAGTTTAAAAACAAACACAAACTTTGAACATTAAAGCTTGATTACATGAATTTCATCAAATATTCATCACTCTCATGTCAAACACTGGCATAGAGACACACTGGACTCCAGAGATTTTAAAACGGCTTTACAAGTAAATAAAGAGATAAGAGAGCTTCAGTTCAGTCCTCACTTTTGGAACGACTGACCGCAAACTGCAAGACGATCAGGAACGGTACTGTCCTTGTTTCCTGTCCAAGAGAGTGGATGAAGGAAAGAGTTGGACTGGAACTTTTTCAGATTATTAGATTCTGACCCAAATAGGCAAAATGAACAAACAATTGACTGAAATGCATCTATTTCCAATGTATAACATTTTAATTGTAATATTCTTTTTTTCCACCCTTTTCTTTCTCTGTTAAACATCGATTGACTCCTCGGTTTTCTTACCAGACTGGGGATGGATTATCTCTGTTCCTGAAGTCATTAAAATGACCTACATTTTGTTCAGCCAGTCAGAAATGATGAGCTCAGTAATAACCTTCTAATCATGTGACGTAATTCATCACAGGAGCAGAGGGGGTCATTTTACTGTTATCCTTTCAGCAATGAGATTGAGTTTGGAATAATTATCTTGTAATGATACATTTATGCATTCCACTGATGTCTATTGTAACATCGGATTTTGACTAATAAACATCAAACTGTTGGCTCGGTGTTAAAGCAGAGGTCAGCACATACGTCCATGATAATCACTGAAGACATTGATTGACATGTTTTTTTGACTTGATTATTGGATGGCGTCTCTGCACAGGCCTGTACCTGCAGCTATCGTGTCCCTGTCTTTTGTTTACATTGCAACTTTTGTCACTGTCAAGTTCAAACAGGTTCTCATAAGTGTGAGTGAGCTTCACTTTCTTTCCGCCAACTCTATGTATGTGGGTTTTCTTTTTCTTTAAGCTAGTGGTTTCTTCTCTGAGTTTGGAGATTTATTTTTCAGCAGTCAGAGCTGGGGGAGGGAATAGGAGCTGAATGAATGAGTTTCTTTTAGACCTTTGCTTCTTCCATCCCTCCCTTGTTTCCTCCCTCAAATTGCCACCTCTTTCCGTACTCCTTCCCTCCATTCCCCTCCCTCTCTCAGTGAGAATTCCTCCATACCTGTCTGAACAGGGACTGCTGGAGCACTGTAGGCAGAGGAAAGAAAGAAATAAAAGAGATAACACAAGAAGAAAGGAGAAACAACAAACAGACAGGGAGTCACAGCTACAGTACAGATTTAAAAAGCACAAACGGGAGAGAAGTGTGTTGGAGACATTTTCATCAAGAGTCTTCAGTTTTGCTTTTTTTTTTCCACTGCTGGGTTGTTTTTGAACTTTCTGGGACCCGTGGCTATTTCCGTCCTTCAGCATCGGTTTGGTTTAGGATGGATGCCATCATGCTGCAAGAAAAACTGGTGGAACGGCTGCTGTGCCCGAGAGTGAGAACGGCCAGACAGAAGGTAAAGAGATGCATAGGAAAAGATTGAATAGGATCAACAAGTGGGAAAAACATAACTGAATTTCACAAGTAGAATGAACATAACGTCAGAGACTTTAGAACTAGTTTCAAAATTCATCCAGTGGAGGTCCTGACTCCTCTATGAGACTCTCTGCCTGCATCGTTTTACTGTTTGCTCTGCATTTCTGTTTCTACTTCTCACAGTCTCAGATTACTGCTGAGACCACGCTTCAGTTCAACTCAAGCGTTTCTCTTCTTTTTGTGTGTATTTGTGTGTGTGTGTTTTTTCATAAATGCAAACCTCTCTCCCTGAGGGGCAATCGGAAATGCCTGTGACAAGTTATGACAGCGTATCAGGACGCCGACTGTGTGCCTGGCTAGTGTGTGTACAGAGTCAAATAGAGCTTTTCAGGTCTGTTGAATGTAGCTTCTGTGTGTGTGTGCGTGCCTGCGTGCATGTGTGTGTGAACACTCTCTGCGGGTCTCGAGTGTGTATTTATATCTACACATGTCAGTGTGTAGCAGTGCAGGGTGAAGATGATGTCCTGCAAGATGCAGACGGATGTAGCACTGCAGTCCGACACAAAGGGAGCCTGGTGTCCTCACTGAGAGTTTTGGCGGAAAGTCTGAGGCCTTGGTTATTCTCAGCTGCTCGGAGAGGAATGCTCTGCACGTGTTTTTCCATGCAGATGTAGATTTTCTGTATTATAGATCTCGTCTGTCTGTTGTGGTTGTTTTATTACAGCAGACGCTGCCAGACCCCAAAATCCTCAGAGCTCTTTTACAGTTATTTGGTGTCTGCGGCTATTTTTAGCAAAGCGAGTTTTGGGTGTACTATTACAAAGCTGAAACAATTAGTCAGCTGAACAACAGAAGACCTCTTGTTAATCTGAACAAACACGTTAAGCAAAATAGCTTTAAGTCATAAATGACTACTGACAACAAAATACTAACTAAAGTCTGGATTATCATGTATGTCCAGTCAGTTTAGGCCTTGCACATTATTTGTGAGGTTTTGAGTCACCAGGTAAAATTTATACAAGGAAGAATAGGTATTTATTCAAACTACTGCATTCTAAAAAAATAAATCTGATGTGATGGTGGAAGCATGCCACATATTACAACAATCACACAACAATGCACTGCAGTTTCCTTCCATAATCCAGAACATGTGTTTTAGATTATTCTAAATCAAAATGAATGGATGTTCTGTCCCTCCATTTTCTGTGATATAAAGCGCCAAATACAAATACCCCTCTGTCACTATCAGATCTTTCTGTTTCATCAGGTAAAAACGTGTTTTTACACCAAGTGCAAAATAGTTCTAGGAATCCTTACGGAGCTGTAATGTGTGAGCTTTTGGAGAAAATGTGTTTGCAGGTCTGAGAATTTTTTATTACTGTATGATCAATCTGTCTGATTAGTTATAAAATAAATGCAATCAAACTATTTAAGATCTGCAAGCACTTGTACATACTGTGTACATTAAGTTTATAGTAATTTACTAAATACTGACATTTTTCTGAAGGTACTGTAGAAATGATAAAACTTATTGTTTTGTTCAAATCCGATCATCAATTATGCTTTTCAAATAATTGGGTTGAACACTGATTGACGTCTGTGTATTTCTGTGTGTTTGTTCTCCAGGAAAAACAATATGTGGGATTCGCTACGCTGCCTAACCAGGTCCACCGGAAGTCAGTGAAGAAAGGCTTCGACTTCACACTGATGGTGGCAGGTTGGTCTCTAACTGAAGATTAGAACTTGATCTTAACTCAGTTATTCTCAGCTTACAGTTCATGAGGCACAACACTGCTCTCTAAGGAAGGTGTTCATGATTAATACATTTCTTTTAAGATTTATTGAGGCAACAATCACAAGACCTATAGTGAGCATAGTACAGCTGTTATCTATCAAGAGGTAATCTCATGAAATTTAATAAAGAGAAAGGTTTTATTTATAAAATGAAAGTTATACAATCTACAACAAGCAGGTTGGAGCTTTCTTTGGCTCTGCTTTGCTTTGGCATTTCAAATTGATGATGGTCTTGCATTTTTAAGTGTTACATTAAGTTTTTTTTCTAATTTTATCTCCTAACCACACATCCAAAATATGCTTCTCTAAAGCAGTTACTTTGAAAACCTTAACAAACCGCATTCCTTGTTGGCAGCATAGCAGAGCTGCATTAATTAAGATAAAGTATTTATAACAGAATAACTGCTGAGTTTATTTTGGGGTTTTTTTTCCCTCCATGATACTAGACACACTAACTTGCAATACATATTTATGTGTCTACAGGAGAGTCTGGCATGGGAAAATCCACTTTGGTCAACAGCCTCTTCCTCACAGATCTCTACAAAGACAGAAAATTACTGAATGCTGAGGGTGAGTCTGATAGTGATATATATTCTTTTTATTATTTCTAAGTTTAGATCATTTTACTTGAAACTGGATGAGCAATGTAGATGATGGATGGAATTAATTTCCTGCTCTGGATGTTTAACAGAGCGCATCAACCAAACTGTGGAGATCATCAAACACACTGTAGACATCGAGGAGAAAGGAGTGAAGCTCAAACTGACCATCGTAGACACACCAGGGTTTGGAGACGCCGTCAACAACAACGAGTGGTGCGTTGGAAATCTCACAGATCTATTCTGTTTGTTCAGTCACAGCGAAGCGAAGAGGCTGCTAATGTGTGTGCGGGTGTTTGTGTGTGCAGCTGGAAGCCGATCACTGACTACATAGACCAGCAGTTCGAGCAGTACTTCAGAGATGAGAGCGGGCTGAACAGAAAGAACATCCAGGACAACAGAGTCCACTGCTGCCTCTACTTCATCCCTCCATTTGGCCATGGGTAAGAATCCACCCACGTGCACATACTCTACATTAGCACAGACACAGTGCACGTTGAAGCCAGCGATCAGGTGATAACATAACATAAAAATAAAGCTTAAAGCTTTTAATTAAAGCTATCATGGGCAACATGAGTGTAAGCAAGAAGAACAATCACCATTTTGCAGTTATGCATAAAGACAATTCACATTTCCTTCCTTTGGAAAGTCCTCCAAAGCCAGTTTCTCCAAAAACACTTGCATACACATTTGGTTCTATCCACTTTTGCCATTCTCTTTTGATTTTGTTGACAGTGCAGGAAGTTGTAAGGTTGAGTTAGGACAGGAAAGTTTGAGTTGCACATTCTTTGCAGTGATTGTGCAACTTTACCGCCACCTTTAGCAATATCTTTATAAAAGAATGCAGCCTGTTCTAGTGAAATGATTCAGCTTATCACAGGCTTGCAGCTGCAATGGCTGATTTTCCGTTTTATACTTCAGGGCATTTGAGTCATTATGTGCTCTCAGTATGTAAAAAAAGGAATCAGATTTATATACTTTTAAGATCTCAGGAAAGTGTCTGTGAAGTCTTTGAGCTACTCTTTCTTCAAGTTTCCTCCACACTCTGGATTTCTCTCCCCAGGCTTCGTCCGGTGGATGTTGAGTTCATGAAAGCTCTGCATGAAAAAGTCAACATAATCCCGCTCATCGCTAAAGCTGACTGCCTCACACCCAATGAGATAAAAAAGCTTAAAGACAGAGTGAGTTTAAAACCCGCAGCTCCACAGAGAGTTCAAGATTGTTTATTTATAGGCTGCCGACTTCAGACTAATCTTTGTGCGTGCGCATGTTGCTGCTTGTTTGTAGATACGAGAAGAAATTGACAAATTTGGGATCAAAGTCTACCAGTTTCCTGAGTGTGACTCTGATGAGGATGAAGAATTTAAACAACTTGACAAAGAGCTGAAGGTGAGTTTGGGTCATCAGATACTTGTAAGGATCAATTGAGAGTGATGGTCTTTGAGGGTTTGTGACCTGAGTGGTGGCGACAGGCGACCACTGTGGTTCATTAAAGAAAGAACGCAATCCGGTTCGTCGTCTCCATTGAATGGGTTAAATGTGGACGGATTTTTTTATACCTAAACTAAAAATAGCAACATCTACTGAAGAAATGCGTAATTGTCACAACAGATATATATTATTACTGACATGTTGTCATTAAATCATTTCATCCTTTCAGCAATTTTACAAAGTACATCAAAACTTAATTTTGGTTGCACTGTTTCTCTTCTCTGAATGTATCGACTCTGTAAATGTGCACTTGTGCTCACTCTGCTTTCTCTGGGCAGACTGGGGTTAAAATAACAGCCTGTTGTTGTGTCTCTGTGCAGGAGTGCACCCCCTTCGCTGTGATTGGCAGTAACACAGTGGTGGAGGCCCGAGGACAAAGAGTCAGGGGAAGACTGTACCCCTGGGGGATTGTCGAAGGTACTTTTTACTTATGTGATCATTATCTTACTTTACAAAGTTCACATAGTTAATGTGTTGTGTTTTTAAATAAGATCCATCTGTTCCTTTTGTTGCTCAGTTGAAAACCAGTCGCACTGTGATTTTGTCAAGCTGAGGAACATGCTGATCCGCTCTCACATGCACGACCTCAAAGATGTAACCTGTGACGTCCACTATGAAAACTACAGAGCGCAGTGCATACAGGAGATGACCAGGTATCTGGGTGTGTCTAAGCATGAGAAAGTTTGGTGACAATCGAAACTGTGAGAATGTATTTTGTAAACATTCAAGATAACTGGTGTTTACAGATTTCAGTACAGCTGCACCTGGCTCAGCTCTTATCCTCTTTTTCCCCTACTGTGTTTGTCTCTCAGTAAACTGGCTCAAGATAACAGAATGGAGAGTCCCATCCCCATCCTGCCTCTGTCCACTCCAGACGCTGAAACAGAGAAGCTGATCAAAATGAAAGACGAGGAGGTAAAGAGCAGCTTTTATGTTTCATATCGTACTACCGTACCAAGTGACGGGCTTGTTTCTCATTCACAAATAGTGCCGTATATGGATAACCTTTATGATATAATATCATAATCACAATGTGATATTACAGTGCATCTCAATATCATATCATGTGTCATAATACATTCTATGTCACGATATAATCTGATATGTCCTAACGCAGTGCTAGGTCAGGTAAGATATGATATGACGCAACACAATCCAATGGAATGTACTGTATGACACAACACAACCTGGCATAACAAGCTCAGATATGATACAACTAAATGTGATAACATATGGCTGACATGACACAATTTAAGGTATACTGCCCAACACATTATTAAAAGCCGTGATTCAATATTATGCTGAAGGACACAAGACAATATGACAATACAAGACAATGCGCAATAAATTGATATGCACTATGATATTGCACAATACAAATCAATGAGGCAATATAACATTATATGATATGTCAGGACATGATACAATATGATATGATGTTAAATGATACAACACTACACAGTGCTTAACATACAGTACGACACAAAATTAAATTTTTTTTGTTTCAAACGAGACAATGTATGTAGAAAACAGTTTTACTATTGATATCTTGTATGTGTCACAATACGAAAAAACTTGAAAAAACAACTACACAAAACTATATGGCATATTATGAAATGATGATATATGATAAATTAAGATTGACACTATATGATGCTCCATGTGATAAGACTTGATACAGTGTGATAGACACAATACGACATGACATGACATTTGATATATGATATGATACTATATACACAACACTATACAACGCACTATGATGTTACAAAAACTAATGAACGTGATGCATGAATATGCTTGTCAGTTTTACATTAGAAATATGTTCAAACATTATTATTATCATATTTAATCAAGTTTAGCTGATTAAAATTAAAAAGAAAAATTAGGTCACCAGCACGTGGGTTGTGAATAGATTCACTGACTGATTCTAGTATGATTCAGGAGGATTTGCCGCCTTTGGAGACTCTTAACAATCACATTACAAATAACTTAACAATATAATATGTATACCCAAGGACTACAGACAAGCCTTTTCTTTGTGATATTTTTGCAGTTTTCTCTCTTAGTATTGTTATGTTATTGTCCGTCACCACAATGTTTGATGAATATTTTCTCCCATGTCACTTTCGATGAAGCCAAAAGTTCATATGCTAGAAGCATCACGTGATATGACCATTTCAATCTCTGGCTTCATGTCAAGTTTCTGAAAACCGTCAGAGTCGCTCCAGACTTTCCTCTGTGGACAGTTTAATTGAATCTTCCTCTCTGTCTGCAGCTGAAGAGGATGCAGGAGATGCTGAACAAGATGCAGCAGCAGATGCACGACAAAGAGCAGTGAAGACTCTCAGATCAAAGCTGTGGCGCAGCGCCGCCTGCTGTTTCTCCTCTGCAACGACGGGCAGACTGAATTGAAATTGAATAACAAATGTTAGTGGCAACTCTGGCGTTACATTTCTCCTCAGTTTGGTGCTTTGTATAGTTTGTCTGCCTGGAATTTTTTTTTTTTTTTCTGAAACTATTTGTTTTTCAGTTTTTGAGCCCCTTACCGTGGTCTTAACATATATAATATAAATGCGTAAATTAACTATTCAGTGTATCTAATTTATAATTGCATTGCTATACTTATTGGATATAATTTCAGGGTATGTGCTGCGAGATGTTTTGTAAAGAAATGTAGGTTTTTGGTGATATTTAGATTTGAACATATTGTTTTTTTTTATATGCAATGGTGTGTTTGGCTGTGTGAGTATATCCTTAAATCTTCTTTTATATCGCCTCTTATCCGTCCGTAAAAATCCCATCTGTCCTTAAAAAAGTTACACAGTGGCTTTTCTCTAATGATAATAATAATAATTATTCATATTTTGTTCTTCTTTACTTGCTCATAAAGCCCTTAATGTAACATATTTCAGGTATGGCCAGTCAAAAAAAAAAAAGCTCTCTCTCTTTTAATGTGCTGGCTGAGCTAAAAATGCACTTATTGCCAGTGGCTAACTGTGAACGGGGAGCCTGACATGATGACAGGGTCGGAGTAGTACAGGGTGCATGTGCAAGCATGCTACCATGACTCATATCCGCTAAATGCCGTCGGTTTATTTTTACTGCTTTATAACTGGATGCCGTGTGCTTTTATTAAATGCATCATGATCTGCTGTTTACAGTGGTACCACTACAAGATGGTAAAAAGTGAGATCGGTGATGTGGAGTCAATACTGTGTCTGTGCTTCTGTGTTTGAATCCTTCTCATTGGAAGTGAATTATGCTGTGTGTGTGTGTGTGTGTGTGTGTGTGTGTGTGTGTGTGTGTGTGTGTGTGAGTGTGCGTGTGCGTGCGTGTGCGTGCGTGTCCTTGCTGACGCTGGTAGGCTGTACATATTTTGCCAGAAGGCCGTGAGCTCAGCCTGTGTCCCATTTACAAAGGTGTGACAATTAAACTCTTGTTTCTCGTCGCGGCCTCAGTGTTGTTTCTCTGAAGGTCACAGCCCAGCCAACACGCCGCCACATCCTCCATCACATCCGCATGTCAGACAGGCTGCGGGGACGTTATCTCCAGCTGCCATTCATCCTCTGCTCTACATGCAGCATCTTCTCGTCTGCCAGTGGAGGAATACACAAGAATAAATAACATCAAAATGAATTGAAAAGTTTTGCTCAGGGATACTGGCAGCCCTCATGATGACTTGAAGAAGAGGTTTACACATAATGACAAATTATTCAAATACATGTAATCGAGATGTTTAAAGAGATGATCCAGATTACTAATTATAAGGTATTTATTTAACTTGGTTTAACTTGATTTTATAACATCTCACAAATGCTGAGAACTGGCTAATATTTTACAAAATAAAATATCGTTTTTTTTCAATGTGTTTTATTTTCTGCTGATAAAACTTCTTTGATTGTTATACACTGATGACATCTATTCGTGGGCATGTTTTAGTTTCCAGTTTCTCAAATATGAGAGAAAAAAAAATCATCATCCATCCATCTTCCATCCATCCATCTTCCATAATACTTTAATCAATTCAGTCCATCACAGGGTGAACACAGACCCCTAAAATTGAACACTTGAAATAGAACACTAAAACTGAAACAATTTTTTTTTTTTATGATGATGCAGTGGTTAGTAAGAAACACAAGTCACAGGCAAATAACACACAAAAATGCTTTAACAGCAGCAAATTTTTTTTTTTTATATACAAAAATAATAATTAGACATTTTCTCCTAGTTAAATGTATTTGTATCTTAACAAATATTGGCACCTCCATCTATAATTGTGTTGCAAAAACCTCATAAGCAATGACAGCTACTAAATAATTCCTTTATGAATGCACTCCAGAACAGTTACAAAGACTTGTTTTACTGACTAAATGAAACAATATTAAACAATTTACAAGTATTTGCCAAACATTGCCTTATTTTTACTTCCAAAGAGAAGCAAAAAATGTTTTCATACTACATATTTAACATGAATGTGATGTAATGTAAAAGTAAACGGAATTCTCTTCCCAGAAAGATACGTTATATGCTGATGTGCATTCACCACACGAGTTGACGTGTGTCTGTACTCATAATTTGACAGTGTCCTTTATCAGTGAGTGCCAGCTGGCAGTGAGAAACAGTCGTCTTGTGAGGACGTGCAGCAGTGACGGTAAATAACTCTCCTTTGACTTTATTCAGACTCTTTAGTTGTGCAATGATGTCAACATTAACAAGATTAAAACAAAAAGACATTTCAATAATTTATTTCCTTTAAATGTGAAATATGTCAAATGTATAGTTTTTTCAACTGGAAAATTAGACACACCCTTTAAATGTACAGAAACACTTTAGGTTACGCAGTTGGGCTCAGATGTGAGAAGCTTAATTTGATTGTTATTTTCTGATCAGCTTTGAGGGAAATCATAAAATATGATATAAAGTATGTTGTGACTGTTTGTTCCTCATCAAGGTCTTTCACACAGTCACGTCACAGACGGCATACTGCTGTCCTCACTGTGAAATAGATTTGAAAGAAAGTACGGTTGTTTGTCTTAAGGACACCAAACTGATAAACATAATATTTCCATATCAATTAGTTAGATTAAGAATTTTTGTCCCATTATCAGCATTAATGGGACAATATAACTACATATAATCAAATCATCATAATTAATGTGTATGTTTCAGATTTTTCTCCAAATATTTAATCTTAATCAAACATAGATATTTTATACAGACTAATGAAAATAAATGCTTACCACTGACAATACAACTAAATATTGTGAAGAAGTAACTGATGTTATGAGTAGTAAAACATTTTGCATTTTCACTGCACATTCTTTTTTTCTTTTTTTTTTTTTACAGTACTTAAAGTACTTTTATTTGTGAGTCCATTTGAAGCAATGCAACAGTGGTACTCAAGTACCAGTTTTCAGTACTCTTTTAATCTCTACATATTACTTACATGGTGTTAAATATCAATACATCTACTCATCAGAATGAAATATATAATCACATTTAGGATGGTGCTTGATGGTCGATGAGTGCTCACTGCTCATATGTAAAGCAAGTGCTGCAGTTGCACAATGCTGTAGATCTTAATATTTTATGCTCATACAACTGTAATAAAGCCTTAACAAATAAACCATTATTTAGAATAAAAAGCAGGTAATATAGTACATATTAACATTTCATTCATGAGTGTTTTTATTAGTTTGATTACAAGCTTTGTCATGTTTATTGGTGGTCACTTTGGTTATCACTTTGGATTTAAGAAGTTTATGTTTTGTAAATTGTGGATGGTTGGATTTTATTGTTAAATCATTGTTAATTAAATTTTCATATTTATTTTGGACAATACTGATACATTTTTACTGTCTTGCATTATCAGTACCTCAGGCAACAAACAACTGTGCACACTGCGATTAATCTGGATTCCTCCCTTTCTCCTCCAGAGTTTGGTAACATGAAGGGGCTTCTGCTCCTGGGTCTGCTTCTCTTCTTGGGAGGTCAAAGGTCATCGGCATGCCCCAGCTATTGCTCCTGTCAGGGTGGTCAGGTGGATTGCAGCAACAGGTCTCTCACTTCCTCCTTGCTGCCCACCACTTTCCCCACTGGGACTACCGAGCTCCTCCTCCACAACAACATGCTGACCACCCTCCCCATCGGACTTTTGGATGATCTGCCCTCCCTCCACTTCGTTAGCCTTCACGGTAACCCCTGGGTGTGTGACTGTGGGATCCTCTACTTGCGTGCCTGGCTGCTACGACAGCCCCCCAGCCTGAAGTCTTACCTGGGAGTGAACTGCAGCTCTCCTGTCAGCCTCAGAGGGAGACTGGTGGTGTATATCACAGAGGAAGAGCTCCAGAATTCGAGCAACTACTGGTACTGTGACCTGGCTTTGGCCTCTCAGGTGTGTCTCTTTGTGCTTGTGGTGGTGCAGGCAGTCCTGCTGGTGGCTCTCATCATCTTTCTGAGGAAGTTTGAGAAGTTATCCAAAGAGGCGAAAAGAATCACAGAGGAGAGTTTCAATCCTGAGGAGAGTCGAAGAGAGAATGAGTACACTTTTTTGATGGACAGCAGTATCTGAGATGGAGCTGTGATGTGATAAGAGCTGTTTTTCTTAATTGCACACTGAGAAACAGATGTCTTCTAATGGAATTTTATTTCAAGTTTTATTCAGAAATAGTGAGCAAGCAGTTGCAATGCTCCTGCTGTCTGGTATATAGACTCACTATAATACTATCACTGTGTTTTCTGAGTCACAATGTTTGTACCACAGGGATTTTTTGATATCGATAAGTGCAACACCAAATAATCATACAAGGACAAATTGCTGCTGTCCATCTTGATTTTTTTGTTGTGTTAATTGTTCATTGTTTAGAATTTCTAAGATATTTGAACACTTTAGACCTGTGCAACATAGTGAGACACTTTATTTCACGAATATAAACAATAAATATTTCTTACTGAACAACTGATGCTGTGTTTATTCCCGTGTACTCTCTGCACAGAGTTATGTGAATTAAAGATATTCTTCTTACCTTCTTGGGCTTTATAACAGTACACACACACACACACACACACACACACACACACACACACACACACACACACACACACACACACACACACACCGAGACACACAAACACACACACCTTCCTCGGGCTGTTTAAGTTCACACAGACCAACGTC
>OMNM01065054.1:1931-12035 GCA_900302745.1 Parablennius parvicornis | reverse complement strand
TTGATGAGGTTTGGAATTCCCTGAAATATTGTCTTTTGAAACTATTTAATTATAGCACCATACCTATATACTTTCATTGAAGATGAGAACCTTTACACAACAGGACCAGTCATGTGCTTAACCCGGTTTTCTTTGACGAAAATTAAATTGACAAAATGAGGGTAGAGACCAGTAAAAAAAATTAGTTTAAGTTGTAGAGTTGCTTGCTGGAACGTTTTCTCTTGCGGAACCTTTGCATAGCGGAGGTTTGTACTCCGGACCAATTTCGCTGGAGGACCCACGCATGTTTACACGTGAGGATTTTTAGCACGGCTGATTTCTGTACTAAAGTCTTTTCTTTAATATTATTTTGCTCCTGGATCACATGTAAAAACAATAAAGTATATCTCGTGTTATATTATTCAACATTTAGCTGTGTGTATATCGCCACGATGGAGTTAGATCTTTAGCTTCATGGCAGCTTTTATTGGTCTGTTTCTCTCTTAAAAAAATTGCTTTGGTAACAACTTTTGGGATTCAGAAATCTAAAATGGGAAAACTCAGAAAAAAACACAACTGGAAAGGAAGACAGCAGAAAGATCCACAGCAGCCAACAGATGAAGCGAAAACAGGGGTGGTGGTAGAGTTACAAGGTAGGTTTGATCATTATTATTATCATTATTATTATTATTTCTTGTCATGTAAGCTCAGGACAGGCTTGAATTGTTCTTGTTTTGTGTTTTCATCAGACGGAGACAGACTGAAAGGTGTAGATGAGAGCAACGCTTTGGTTCTCCCCGCCAGCAAAGCCAAGAAGAAGACATCCTCTGTGAAAGCTGTCGCCACTAAAAAGCCTCTGACAAAGAAACAGAGAAAAGAGTTGCAAAAAGTCCTGGAGCGCAAGGAGAAGAAAGCACAGGTACACAAGCTGGATACAGATGCGTTGACACAATGCGATGGCCATTAGCTGACTCATCAGAAAATCACAATTTATAATTTCTTTCCGTTTAGATGTATATGGTCAAGTTGGTATTTAAAGTCAGAGAATATGGTATTTAAATTTTGAATATTTCTCAGTCTAAAAGGAAAGCTAAAAATTATCCTCCAGGGACACTGGTAGGCTTTCAGCCACAGCATTTGTTTATTTTAAAGTATAACGTTGGGATCTGTGACTTTTCTTGATGGGACAGAGAAAACAAAAATGTTCCTTGACTTCATTACACAAAAACATTTTTTATTTTTTAAATATATACATAATTGTGTGACCAAGAGAGGAGATCAAATTATTAACCTCATGAAAATGTGTGCAGTTGATGTGAAATAGAGTGGCTGTAGTTCAGCTAGTGGTGGTCTTCCATAGCTGATGGTGGAATTTTAGTGAGGTATTGAGGCCTCACATGGCAGCTGTTGCCATGACTTGTGGGAGTGAGAATGGTTGTGTACATTATGAATGAAGGATGATGCGGATGTGCATTGACATTAAGAGATCTACAAAATGTGCTAAATAATTCCCCTTTCTGTTCTGTTTAGAGAGCAGACATCCTGTCCAAACTGGCTGAGGTGCAGCTACCCGAGTCTGAACTGAAGCTTCTGTACACCACATCCAAACTTGGAATAGGAGACAAACTATACCAGAGTAAACAGTGAGTGCACACCGTGATATGTCAGCTGGGACAAAGAGGCGAGCGTGATGAGTGTGTTATTTGGTTAAGAAGGTGAACAAAGTGATTTTTATTGTTTTATAGGTCATCTGATGAGGTAAAGGACGGAGACACTGATCCCAAAATCAGTAGCGTCAGTGGAGCAAACAGGAAGAGAAAATGGAAGGAAGAGGAAGAAGATGAAGAACAAAAAGCAGAAGAAAGCAGTGATCTGGATACTTCATCTGATGAGGAGGAGGAGGAGGATGAAGAGAACAACATCACAGAAACAAGTGAGTTGAAACAGGACACTTCTGCTTGTCAGGAGACCAGACAAGAAAAGAAAGAAGAGCAGAAGTCTGTGGAACAAGATGAACACAATGAGAAGAAAGATCTGGAGAAAGACCAAAACAAGATCCTGTCCCAGCCGACTATTTTCATTCCTGTCGACAGATCACCGGAAATCCAGGTGTGTATTGAAGCATTGAGGGTGTTCCACTTAGAGAAGTGTCTCTATGAGTTTGTTTTTAAGCCTGTTTAAATCTCCAGGAGGCTCGTCTGAAGCTTCCCATCCTGGCAGAGGAGCAGGTCGTCATGGAGGCCGTGAGAGAAAATCCCTGCGTTGTCATCTGCGGAGAGACAGGAAGTGGAAAAACTACTCAAGTGCCTCAGTTCCTGTATGAAGCTGGTTATGCGAGGTAATATTTACCTACAGAACAGGCTCACATAGTTACACACTCCGGTGATCGATCATGTAGTTGTTCTTAATCTGCTTGTTGTCAATTTGTCCAGTGGTGGTGGGATTATCGGCATCACTGAGCCGAGGAGGGTAGCAGCAGTCAGCATGTCCCACCGAGTGGCCAAAGAGATGAACCTGCCCAAGCAGTAAGATGGATTTACTCACTGTACCAGTTCAAAGGACTTCACGTGAAATTATCTCAAATGAATAAATGTGTACTTATTAGAACATTTCCAATCACGACAGTTCGTGTTTATGCTTCTGTTCTCAGGGTGGTGTCGTACCAGATCCGATATGAAGGAAACGTGACGAGTGACACAAAGATCAAATTCATGACGGACGGTGTTCTGCTGAAGGAAATTCAAAAGGTATCATCCCTTATTGTCACAGTTGTCAAACAAAATACGGAAAATATTTGGGGGGAGGGGTTTCCATCAGAAAAGATTTGTATTTTATCTCCTATAATGTCTGTCTGAAGTCTTCAAGTGTAGGTGAACACAGCTTTTTAAAGTGTAATTTTTATACATTTTGTAAAGTAAATTCTACTTATTGTGAAACTTGTTGTACAATAAATTCTAAGGAATGCATTATTTGCTTCTTTTTTTTTTAAATGTGGCTAAATTCAGGCAGAATATACAAGTACCAAATAAAGGTAAAAATTTTCAGGTATTCGCTGCGTTTTAATTTATTTGTTAGAAATAGCAAAATATTGAAATTGTACCTATTTGTTTGTAAAATTGTCAACCTGTTCATATTTTATAAGAACATAATTGATGGAATGTTGACTTTTTGTTGTTGTGTAGTTGTGTCTCTTTGCACTAAAACATTCTGAATTATTTGTATTTTATTCTGCTCTTTATTCTGTTTTTTTTTACTTCCCTGCCCACTCAAGGTAAAAATGAGCTGAATGTGGCACCCCAGTAAAAATTAATTTGTGACCCCAGTATTACAAAATGCATACATCCATCAGCATGTTCTCTCCCATTTCCTGTCTGTGTTGTAGGATTTTCTGCTCCAGCGATACAGTGTGATTATCATAGATGAGGCTCATGAAAGGAGCGTGTACACTGACATCCTCATTGGATTACTGTCTCGTATCGTCCCTCTGAGGAATAAGGTAAGACACGCAACTGTGTGCGGTTTTAAATCCACAAACATCTTTACAGCCTGTTAAACTCTCATGTTTTCATCTCTGCAGAAAGAAATGCCCCTAAAGCTGCTCATCATGTCTGCTACTCTGCGGGTGGAGGACTTCACAGACAACCAGAAGCTGTTCAAGACTCCTCCGCCAGTCATCAAGGTGGATGCTCGTCAGTTCCCTGTCACGATCCACTTCAACAAGCGCACTCCGCTGGAGGATTACACCGGAGAGGCTTTTCACAAAACCTGCAAAATCCACCGCATGTTGCCTCCAGGTCCATATGTAGCAGAGTCGAGTTGTTTTAGGCACAACAGGAAAAAAACAGGCAGAGTAATTGGCCTTCCCACAGACACACTCACTGGTGCTTTGTGTGTGATTCCAGGTGGTATTCTCGTGTTTCTCACTGGTCAAGCTGAGGTTCACAATCTCTGCAGGAGACTGAGAAATGCTTTCCCCTTCAGGAAGAGCAATGCAATCACAGGTGAGCGGTCACAGTCCTGACCAAGCAATGAAGACCAGATGTTTTTTTTTTTTTTTTTAACATAAACAACTGTTTTCACCCAGCAGAGGAAGAAGAAGCAGACACGTCAGAGGCAATGAAGAAGTTCAAGAAATCCAAACATAAGAAAACTGTTGTAAGTCTGCTTTGGGTTCAAATAATCCTGAAACAAATCCCATCTGTCCCATCTTTGATCCAGACCTCCACCTCTTTCCTTTACATTTTGTAAGCTTGTTGATTCTGTGCCCAGTCTCTACCCAGAATCGACTTGGATAATTACTCTGCCCTGCCGATGGACGAAGGGGACGAGGACAGAGAGGCCGGTATCGAAGACGACGACAATGGAGACTCAGACATCGACATTGGAGACGATCCCACTGATGGAGGCAAGCTGCTCCAAATCAGTAACTGTCTAATGGATGTTTGTATAACGGACCCTTTCATAAACTCTCTTCTGCATTTTGTTACGTAGAGGCGAAGGCAGACCCGTCTATTCCGCTCTATGTTCTCCCACTCTACTCTTTGTTGGCCCCAGAGCAGCAGGCTAAGGTGAGATTAATATGTTCAGTGTCATTTATCAATGTGTTACAGGATGTTGTGTTGCTCAGATAATATGTCAAACACAAATGTATTGTAATCTGTCGGAAATGTTAAGTGTCTCTTCTCTTCAAAATATATGTCTAGAAAGTTATGCATGGCTTGTGTTTTTGCTTGTGTGTGTTTCCTGACTGCAGGTGTTCAGGCCGCCTCCAGCCGGCACACGTCTCTGTGTTATTGCCACTAATGTGGCGGAGACGTCTTTGACCATTCCGGGTATCAAGTACGTGATCGACTGCGGTCGAGTGAAGAAACGTTTCTACGACAGAGTAACTGGAGTATCGTCCTTTAAAGTGACCTGGACCTCTCAAGCTTCGGCCAATCAGAGAGCAGGAAGAGCAGGACGAACAGAGCCGGGACACTGCTATAGGTGAGTGAAATACTGCACTGGATAATCACTTAGTTTCATTCAAATGAACAGTTTTGAATACAAGGCTGCTGCAAGCTGTGCACAGCTAAACTACCACAGCTAAGTCCATAAAGAGCATTACAATAGTCCAGTTGGGGTCGAATTAAAATTCAGAGTCATTATAGATTAAAAGGACCTAACCTCAGAAAACAGCCTCAGGAGAAAAAAAGGTTTATTTTATAATCTTTTTATACATTTCTGTTTAATACATATTTTGGGGCTCTTACGGGTGTTATCCACTAATGTTTCCTATTTCTTTTTCCCGCAGGCTGTACTCATCTGCTGTGTTTGGAGACTTCAGCTTGTTCTCAGAGGCAGAGATCACACGCAGACCAGTGGAGGACCTGGTTTTACAGATGAAAGACCTCAATATAGAAAAGGTCTGCTAAACAAAGTGATAGACCAACACGCTGATATATAAAGAGCAACTACATTTAAAATTTTTTTTTTTTTTTTTTTTAATCTCTTCGTGCAGGTGGTTAATTTTCCTTTCCCTACGCCTCCTTCTGCCGAGGCTCTTGCTGCAGCAGAGCAGCTTCTGGTCTCCCTGGGAGCTCTGGAGGAGCCGCCTCGCACAGGACGGTAACTGATTTTTCTGTGACTGGTCTTCGGGCTTCTTGAGGAAACATAACTATTGAATAAGACAGTTCAGATAGTAGTTATGGTGTTTTCGCCCATCTCACAATCTGCAATAAATAGAAAAGGAAGAAAGGCTTTATTACATTTTCAGTTGAACATTGTCAAGAACTTGTAGAAGTGTTTTCTTAATGGATGAATGAATGTGTCAGAAATGTGTGGGATATTATCACATTTGTAAACTTCTTGTTTTCTTTTTGTTTTGTTATTTTTAAGTGTAAAAGCAATGCAGCGAGCGAGGCTAACCTGTCCCATCACCCCGCTGGGCCGAGCGATGGCTTCCTTCCCTGTAGCGCCGCGCTACGCTAAAATGTTAGCACTTGGGAAGCAGCAGGATTGTCTGCCGTATGTTATCGCTGTGGTAGCAGCCATGACAGTCCGTGAGATTTTCGAAGACTTCGACAGGTAAAAGATTTTTTTTCCTTTTACTAATTAATTCTGAGTGTTATGAATAACAAAGTAGAAACAAGGCCTGCCAGGTTATTTAAAGTGTGTTCTTCAAGGGAGTAAAACTACAAACAGATACTTCAGACTGCATCAACTGGCATCAATGATGCATATGGCATGTGTTTATTCCCTATCGCATGTATATATTTTTTGGATGTTGAGTTTTTGTGACTGTAACATATTGTCTTTATCTGCTCAGACCTGCACGCAGTGAGGATGAAAACTCCAAGCTGACCCAGCGCCGAGCTCGGCTCACCCAAATGAGGCGACTCTGGGCCGGGCAGGGAGCCTCGCTCCTGTTGGGGGACCTCATGGTTATGTTGGGTATGTTTTGATTTTTTTTTTAAATTCTGGTAGGGAACCAAACTCGTACCAAACTGAACATCAGACTGTAAGCAAGTCTACTGTACTGACCTTTATGGCTGTGTGATCTAACACCAAAATGATAATCTTCCTTCTAAATTTAGTTTTATATTTTACCTTTGTTGCACTATAAAGTTATTTGAGATAAAAATCCCTTTTTCATCTTGGCCAACAGGCATCTAGCAGCACATGAATGAAATGAAATGAAAAGTTCCACACAATCACAACAACATAAAACAAATCGAGTCCAGTTTAAGAATATATTCCACTCCTCTGTTAAACATTTTGTTGAGGGGCTCAGGCAGAGTAATGACTGAAAGAAGTGATTTTTGCACATTGTTTTATGACCAGGGTTCAGTATTAACAAAAGGCCTTTTCCCAAGTTCTGAGTTAATTCTGAAGAGGAGCAGACGTGATAAACTGGAGTTGTATCCACTCATGGCTGGGGACATGGGGGCACATAGATATGGAGTTTTTTTTTCTCGATGATACCTTGTAAATGCAAAGTAGTAACTTAACTTAAGCTTATGGAAGGTTAAGAAGGGTTCATCCACATTTTTGTTAGTCTTACTGTATTTATGCTTGACTGCAGGTGCTGTTGGTGCTTGTGAATTTGCTGGCTGCACTCCAAAGTTCTGTGAGGACAATGGGCTCAGATACAAAGCCATGGTGGAAATCAGGCGGCTCAGAGGACAGCTCACTAATGCAGGTACACACAAACGCAGCAAAAAATTAAAAACCCACTGCTGCAGAAAAACATTAGAAAAATTTCAAAATCTTGTCTGTGTTCTCTCCTCAGTGAATGCCGTATGCCCGGAGGTGGGAGTGTTTGTGGATCCAAAGATGACCCCACCAACGGAGCACCAGGTCGTTTGCCTGCGGCAGATTGTTCTGGCTGGACTGGGAGACCACCTCGCAAGGCGAGTTCAAGCTGAAGACATGCTGGACCCAAAATGGAAGAATGGATACAAAGTAAGTTACGGAAAGTTGTCAAGCAACTGAAGAGTTTGTTTGTAATAGATCATTTTCCTGGTCTGGCTAAATCAAGATCAAAGAAAAAAAATTTTCCTTTTCTCACACTAAATCTACTTGAATGATCTGCGTTATTACTCGACTTAAGTTTGTTTTTCTTTGTGTTCATAGACTCCGCTTATGGACGACCCAGTGTTCATTCATCCTAATTCTGCGCTTTTCAAAACGCTGCCGGACTTAGTCGTCTACCAAGAGATCATGGAAACCACAAAGATGTATATGAAAGGTAAAGAAAAGTTTGGTAGAAATTCCTTCATCACCTTCCACATTACCTTGATACCAAATGTTGCTGCTATCGCTGCTTTCACTGCACTCACAGTGAATTTTCCCTCATAAAATGTGTCCTCCTTTCTGTTTCTGGTAGGAGTTTCAGCTGTAGAAGCAGACTGGGTCCCGCAGCTTCTGCCTCAGTATTGTCACTTCGGCTCTCCCCACGAGTCTCCGGCTCCGTGGTTTTGTTCGACCACTGGCCTCATCAGATGTCACCGCTCGAGCACCTTCTGTAAGTTCACTGCAGCAGAAGATTAGAGCTGGAAATGGTCTCTGCTGATGCTTAAGTAAACACAGTGTTTCACTCTCGCAGTCCGTGTGGGTTGGGAGCTGCCTGCGGTGGAGATGGAGTATCCAGACGGCCTGGAGCGCTACAAACTGTTTGCCAGGTTTCTTCTTGAGGGGCAGGTAAAGCAGCAGGGACATTGTGTTTCAACTATTATTGTTTCTAGATTCAGAAACTAAAAATAAAAGTCTTTAAAGTTTGGTTAAACTTTTCATATATAGTGTTTGACATGGTTGTATTAAGATGAATGTCACTGGAAATTAAAGTCCAAATTCCTCTTTTACATTACAGATGGTTATTCCTTATGTCATTGTAATCAATTTTGTATTGATTTTCAGGGTCTTCGCTGTGTATTTAAATGCCAGACTGAATATACACATTTAGACCGTTTGAATAATATACCTAATCTTATGGGAATCTTTAACTAGTGAGAAAAAAATGCTCATCGTTATAGGTGAAAAATCCCCACAGTTTTAAAAAGTTGCAGTTTTAATGTTTCATCTGTTTTGCTTTCTGTATAAAATGTGTAATTCCTCAAACTGAGCAAAAGTTACATGCAGCTCATCAAACCTATTAAATGTGTCCTTGTTTATTGTTACACAGGTTTGTTCTAAGCTAAAGAAGCACAGTGACCACCTTCTCTCAAACCCCTCCATTATGCTGAAAACATGGGCAAAGTAAGCTTATGCGCACACACGCTTGACATTTTGTTCCTTTTTTTTTCATTTCATCACATTTCATGTTCTTGTTTCAAGTGGATTTTCACTTCTTCTCTTGTCTTTGATGCTTCAGGCTGCAGCCCAGGACTGAGGCTGTGTTGGGACTGCTGGTGTCAAAGAGGGTTGACTGCAGGGAGGCACTTCTGTCTGTCTGGAAGACTGAAGATAAATGTGAGGATTGAATTACCTGTTGGTTTGATTCTTAATGTTTAGTCTAGCTTCAGTGTGGTTATTGTAGTTTTGTAATGTGTCTTTTTCATCCCACAGTTCTGTTGTCTGCGTACTGCCAGTGGTTACCCGAATCTATGCATCAAGAAGTTGCCAAAAACTGGCCTCCAGTATGAGATTTGCTCCTGGAAAGCAAAAATAAGACGATAGACTTCTTAACAGTGATTAGAGATTCCTCGACACATCAGCAGAACACTTCCCCTTTTATAGTTTTGTATTTTGTACACTATATATGTGGCAGTCAAGCAGATGACAACTTGAGATGGTCACTCTTATTGTGTGTGTGTACTACTGCCATTAATCTATGACTCAATTGGTCTTCATAAGACTTATAAAATCTGTGATTCTGAAAAAGACTGTGTTGGTTGTGCTTAATAAAAATCTATTAATCAGTCTGAAAGTAGGTCTGATCTTAACAGGATGAGACAGATTATTCAGACCTGTCACAACAGAAATGTGTGCATGGTTACTATACAGAGATGTGTCCGAGGAGAAAACGTTAGACCTCAAAACTGTTAATAAAGACATTGTTAAAAAGTCAATGATTTAATTTGAAGCTAATCCGTGTTTATAGTTCTACCACATTTAATACAAACTTTATCTGAAGAGATTTGTCTTTCAGTTGTGTATAAATGTTTACCAAAAACATGTACAAGCAGGTAGATAGTCACCACAAGGTTGATTTGAGTAATTATTCCAAAAAATAATTATTCAATAATAATTGTGAAATTGTGTTAGATTAGGCTTATTGAGATTTGTTAATGCCTAAAGACACTGCATTGGGAGAGAGGATGGTAGATGTTACAACATATTCACCTCAAAGGCTCTGTAAAATATTCAGTTATTGACAGAATATAAAAAAAATAATCCCTATAGAGGTTGTGTGTAGTACAACAAGAATATACTGATCCCGGGCTTCATAGTTAAATGGTCAAGTCAAAGCAAGACCATCCCAGTTTTATGCATGGTTATTGAGCTTTTCTTTGTTTTTTTTTGTGTGTTTGCAATAGTCCCTGAAACGTGGTTGAAGCTCATTGGTGTTTCTAAAGTGGGAGTAAGTGAATGTGTGTAACTGTTTGTCTGCTCTGGGATGCATGCT
The DNA here is from genome assembly GCA_900302745.1 of Parablennius parvicornis. Taxonomy (NCBI): domain Eukaryota; kingdom Metazoa; phylum Chordata; class Actinopteri; order Blenniiformes; family Blenniidae; genus Parablennius; species Parablennius parvicornis. Next base: position 1,951 of record OMNM01065054.1, on the reverse strand, counting down.
GCATCGCGCTTCAGTCTCAA
>OMNM01065052.1:14944-32592 GCA_900302745.1 Parablennius parvicornis | reverse complement strand
ACAGAAAGTCAAGTTAAACATTCTTGAACAAAAGGCACAGTGAAATGTAATCCTGTTCCTACAAGACCTCATAGTAAGAGAGCGTTTTAAAGTCAGTTTTTGATTTTCTTCCGTCAAGAAATTCGAGGCAACATTTGACAAAACGTATCTGTATTAAATTGTGCTGTCAGCGACTGACCAAAATTGCTTGCCACACTCCGGATTAGCAGCATCTGAACCTGTGATCTTCTGCACTGAAGACTATCAATCAAGTAATTACCGATCCACATCTTTAATCCAATGTGCAACAATTTGACAACATTTTTTTTAAATAGCTGAGATACTTATAGGTGTAAAGATCAAAAAGTTTGTGTGTAAAAACTAAAAGCCCAGGATGCTCTGGTGAGTTGATGAAACACTTCAGTACCCTGTCGTCTTCCAGTTTCTGCCGTCGTTTCTCCTCCACGGCCGCCCGCCTCTGGTCCTCCTTCGTCCGCTGGTCCTCCAGCTTCCTCCTCCTCTCCTCCAGGTGCTTCTCATAGTGCTGCCTGGCTCGTTCTTCACGTGCCTGCCACTGGGCCTCCTTGACGGCTGAAGCCAGGAAAAAACACAACACTGTTATATTTGATGTTAAAGAAGAAAAAAAAAAAAGGAGCCAGGCTTAAAGCAGCAAAGGGTCAGCTGGTGGTCATGTGACTAAGCTTTAGCTCTCGACACAAAGCAAATCCCTCAGTCGGTGTGACCACTCCAACTAAATCATAACATGAAAGAGAACCCTGACTCCCTAAATCCATCTGTGACAGGATGCTACAGACACACCTCTGCCAAGGAAAAAAAGTAAAATAAACCATATCCTAAACACTCCTTAAACATGTCCCATTGACTGCACCATTATGTAACATGGAAACCATGGCAACAGGGTGCATGGCTTCAGCCCGGACTTTATGTAACAGCCAGGGAGCAAGGCACTTTCACCACAGCCACCAACCAAGTTCATCACCAACACGATGCAGGGGAGACAGGAAAAAAAGTGGGCGGTGCATTTAAAGCCACTTTGCAGATGTAGTCAAACAGACAAGGTTAAAAAAAACCAAAAAAAAAAAAACAGTTTCAGGAACAACAACTGTGTTGAAAGCCTGGCGAGCAACAGACAAGACAATAAGTGTTTGTGTGGCTTCTTTCCATTCACTAGTTCTGACTGTCATGCCTTCTTTGCAGGAAATGAATGAAATGACAAATCAGAGTAGGATTTATGTAATTTATCTAACTAATGCTACCATGAAAACACAAATGTAAACACCTGATATATTACAAAACATTATGGAACAAGTTCATTCAAATCATTATCTATAGTGATCGGTGATGATTGTACATTATTTGGTCAACGAATAAAAATTAAACATCCAATCCCAACTGAAAAGGGTTATTTAATGTGTTTTTGCACATACACTGACAGAGTCACCTGTTTTTGGCGCAGCAGCATTATTGATATTATTGTTAGGGCTGCTGCTGGTCGTGGTGCGGTTGGGGGTCGGGGCAGGTGTCGGGGTCAGGGTGGGGGTGTAGGTCTGCCCAGAGCCCGAAGAGCTGGGACATGTGGCTGCAGACACTCTGCCATCCTCCGACTTATACTGAGAGTTAGATGCTGAGGAAAAAGACACAAAACAAGTGTCACATAAACAAAACAGAAAGCGTGGGAGAGAACATGGGAAAGAAAGGATGATTAAGATAAAAGAAAGGCAGACGGTAGGGACAGGGTTGGTGGTTCTACCACTCATTGTGTCTTGTCAAAAAGTTATATTGTTATTAATCAAGGTACCGAACCCCATTTGCCCCCATGAATTCCGTTTACCGTTTTCTTAAAAGAAACAAGCCCCGGGCCCACTGATAGCTGGGACCCTGCAACCCTGACCTGGATAAAGCACTATAGGTTTAGATGGATGGCAGTGGACAGGTTTATTTCCCAACTCTGCAGCTCCGCAACCACAGAGGGTTTAACTTATTCACAGGCACAATACACAAAGCACATGAATAATGAAAGACTGCACCTTACGTAAGTAAATGGTTTAGTGTATTATATTAGTATATTATAAACAGGCATTACAGAAAAGAATCGGGTAGAGTGTAAATATTTGCCAGATGGCTCATTTCTTTCATTAGGATGCTCTTTAATCATCATGTTTGCGCTCCAATATGATCAGACATCACTTTCTTTGACAGTGATGCGTTTGAACAAATAACCTCTTGGTCAACGGTTATGACATTAACTCACAATTTGGGCAAAAAGGCAGCTATATTTGCGGAAGTTGTAAAGTTTCGAAAAAGATATCAACGCATTTCACTAGAAAACGGCCACATATGAAAACTATTTGTTAAGATTTCGATCTGTAATAGGGTCATACATACCTATGCTATCCAAGAAAGAATAACATAAAAACTTAGAATAGCTGTGTAACGTGTGTATGAATAGAAACATTTGAGTGGAGGAAAAGAACACCGTGGTATATAAATAAAAGATAGCAACGAGCGGTGCACAGCAAGTGTGGAGGGAAAAAAAGCTAAAACCTGCCAGTCTGCAGACTCCTGCTGCATTCTCGGGCTCTGCAGTGTAACTTAACAAGATACTAAATAACCTAAAAAAATATACAGCACATCTATTTCCTGCATTTCTCAACTGTCTGCGTTACGCTGCCGCGTCTCCACTCAGTTTAGAGCAAGGTCGATTATTAATTACATCGAGCTCGGGGGTGACTCAGCATTTTCAGGCCTTTCTTCCGGACAAAGAGCTGAAAACGGGTCCTGATGCTGAAACAGACGAGCTGGTCTCTAAAGTAATCGCTCCGTTTTGCTTTGCAGCATAAGGATAGCAGTCACAAGAGAATTTTCTCATTTTCTCTCTCTCTCTCTCTCTCTCATGTAAAATACAGATTCACAAACTCTTCACTTCTATGACTGTAAGCTAAATCGATCCATCCATTCGTCATATAAAAGGTAATTGTTTCATCGGTTGTTTCTCACTTTCAATCATCTTCACGATGGGCTCCAGTTAAAGAAAGCATGTGATCTCATAGTATTCTAATATTTTCAGATTCTGTATTTTTGATTTTCATGTCGTAGAAATGGAAATTATGAAGAGTAACATAAAAAGGCTTGAAATGCTTTTATCAGTAATAACTCTAAACCATATGCAAGTTTCACTGTTCAAATTAAAATGTAGGAAAAAGGAACTTTTCTATTGCCCTCTAACTTTTTGTGATTGAAGTCAAACTAGTTTGATGAAAGAAAAAAAAAGAAAATTATAGAAATAACAGAAGCAAGCGATCACTCACTCTATTAACTATTTATTCGGCCACTCAGAACAACAAGGGAGCAAAGAACAGGTTACACATCCACTTTAAATTGACTCCAGACATGATAAAAGTACACTCATTGCTCACTTCAGTTTATATGTGTGTACTCACACACTAAAAGGCAGTGATTCTGTTTTACCTTCCTAACTGAGAAAAAAAAAAAAACACCTTCTCAAAAACACTAAATAGACATATCTTTGGTTGTTTCTGTTCTTTGAGGTGACAACGTCAAAACATTTCCCTTGAATAAGACCTTGAATGTGGAATGTTATGTGGTTCCCAGTCTGCAGTTGATCCTTCACATTCAATACGAGTCTTTTCTGTCTCGGAACATCATTTTAGATTCTTTGGACTTAAGCATATGTTTTAAAAATGAAAAAAAAAAAAAAAAACTTATGGAAACTTTGGATTTATCTCAGCATGTAAAAGTAAAGCGGTGACAGGTTAAAGTAAGCACACAGGTCCGTCAAAAGGCCGCAGTGATGAACCACACCGTGAGTTGATGAACAATGGGAGTTTTGCTTTGTATTAGCGTTGTAAGACAGCTAAGATTGTTTTTAATTTCACTAAGTAGTTTCACCTTTATGGTTTATTTAGGCTGCACTCAAGAGATACACTATGTAACCTAGTTTCCTGCCTAAAGGCATGTTTTCTGGTGTGTTTTGCTTCTATTTGCATCTCTTCGAATCTCTCCTGAGATTAGATTGCCCAGTCAGTGGTTTGTGGTATGGCATTTCCAATGTTAATCGTAGTCTCCGCCCTAATTCATAGAGATATTTTGCCATGATGCACAAAGGACACAAAAGACAAAGACGTGGTGTCACACAGTGAGACAGGAGCTGCGGAGGTATTGCATGTCAGTCTCCGGGCCATCTGCAGAGGTGTGTACACAAGCATTCACAAGTCCACCCTGCCTCAGGTGCACCAGCCTTTTCTTTTATTCCAGCAGTGAAGGCTGAACGGAGATTGTATGCTCTTAGCCCCGAAAATCATTCTCGTCAAACAAAAGATCAGCTCATTGAGAAGGGAGATTACTGTGCTGTGGCCAAATACTTGACATTTGTAAAGGGGCTTTTGATGAAACACAATAACAGCATAAATGAAATGACGTTAGTGCTGCACGAGAGGTCAATTGTCTGCATATTTGTAGGTAGAAAAAAAAAATCCAGTGAATTGCTTCTTTTTTTCACCCATCACTGAAAGGAGACTTCAGGTGACTGATGGAAGTGGAGATTCAGTTGAGTCGAGTGGTTTTCTGTCCACTTAGCCAGTGGTGACAGTCTAAGGCTGTTTCAGGGAAAACACATGGTTTTTGTTTCAATCAAAGTTCTGTTTACACGGCAACATTGTGGGAATTGTGTAGTTAGCATGTCAGGCTATGAGTTGGCACTGTTGTTTGTTTTTCAAATGAGACCACACATAGACGTGCACAGAGAACATATATTCTATAACAGGGGTCGGCAACCCGCGGCTCTCTGCTGTGGCTCCTTGAGCCTCGGTCCCGCTGGCATACAACAGACATACAATGTTAAATAACCAGGAAGCACACAACAACTGAATGACATTGAAGTCACAACGCTCACACGCATGGTCCTAAGTTTCTGAAAAGTTGTTTTTTTTTCCCCATTTTCACGGAGACAAAGTCAGAGGCATTTTCAAAAAGTTCCACCTTGGGAGCAGTTTTCAAAAAGTTGCGTTTTCGGTTATCATGTAAACGGACACACAATAGTCAATACGGACGCAAGCAACAGTATTTCTAAGTGATGAAATTAATGTGTATCACAAGACAAAACACAAACAATGCACCATAACTGCACCAGAAGCAGTGAAGCTGATGTTCTGATATCTCTCAGTATTTTAAAAATCATCTGCTGTAAATGACAGTTAATGATGCGATTACAAAAAACAGCGTGAGTTCGTCAAAGTTTTTAAACGGGTGACAGACGCACCTTGAGTTAAGAATAACTTTATTGAAGGTGCAGTTAATCCAAACAGTTTTATTACTCCCCGGTGAGAAACAGCTGCTACGAAGTTGACAAATGATGGTCGGTCAGAGATAAATGTGTGTGTATAGAAAACGAGTCCCTTTAGTGCCACGAGGCTGCCGTAGACTGAACATGCACAGTCATCATTGACCTTGCTGTGCATTTGCAAGTGCAGTGTTAAAGGGTCACGATGGCAGAAACTGGATGAATTACCAAAGATGACCCATTTCTGCCAGTTAATATTGAAATACCTACTATTTATAGTGAACATTGTACATCAAGCCGTTGAATTCTATAGAATAGGAGCCATTTCATTTAAAGTAATGTGGGATATTGCATAATATAATTAATATTGCACAAAATGACCAACCTGTGATGGACTCAACTGATCGCCAATTACATACATTCAGTAAAATGATGAGCATGTGCAGCTGTGTGTCTGCTAATGTGAGAAAAAAACAAGGTCTGCTGTCTCACACTGACTAGTCTACCAATCCAGAGCTCCATAAAACAATTTAGTAACCAGAGTGAGGCCATTAGAGGTTAAAGGGCATCCTGATTAGACTGAAACTGTGCAGGGTGAAGATCTACAATGAAAAGCAAAGCCTTGCAAAAGGGAAAGGAAGTAGGTGGAAAATGAATATCTTAAGTGAACGACTTTATTAAACTTGTTGCATGGCTATGATAATCATCAAGCCCAAACACTGAACTGGCTGCATGTGCTCAGAGTGTTAACTTTTGAATTGTGTCAGATATTTCACAATCCCCCTTGAAGCAAAACAATTGTTTGCAACTTTCCTTGTAGATAAAATGTTGGAAAAATTCACCATTATCTATGTTGTAGACCCCTGCTGCTCTGGAGCCACATGTGGCTCTTAAGCCCTTCTATAGTGGTTTCCTGAAGCATTCAGAACTTAACTTAAATTTTCATTTCATTTTTAGCTTATTTGCAAACCATTTTCGAAAGGACTCTTAACTACAAAGGGCTTTAGAAAATTCCTAAAATGGGTAAAATAGCTAAAACCATTATAAATGGAGAAAAAACGCTAAAATGACTAGAATAAAAAAAAAGCTAGAAAATGATGAAGAAATGCATAACCGCTTAAAAGAGAACCTAAGTGGTTAAAAAGATCAAATGTCAAAATTGTGTAAATAATGCTAAAAAGATGGGTGAGACAACCAGAATCAGGTCCAATAACAGCTCAAACAGCTGAAAATGTAATGAAATGTTTCCCACATCAAATTGTAATTGAAACATCTTGAATGCTAATTTATGTACACATATCAAAACTATACTTGTCAAGCTGTGTTAGCGTCATTTTAAAGACAAGGGTGTTTGTGGGTCCAAAGTGACAAAAAAAAATGGCTCTTTTGATTATAAAGGTTTCAGACCTCTGATCTATACCAAGATTTTCCACCACGAGGACTTGATTCTTGGTTCACTTCATTTCCTAGAGCTACTGGATTAAATGACATCCGATTCAGTGGAAAGTTCAGTCAAACGTCCTGTCATACCCATATTTTTCCAACACACACCAGGCCACCTGCAGCAGGTGTTATAGGACTGCTATAATTGCACTGTATGAGCCTTCATTATCCAAAAAAAAAAAACTGGCCTATAATCCCCATGATGTGGGCTGTGAGTCCTCACTGACTTCAAGCCAATCACCCAGCTGTTGCAAAGGTCATTATACCAACAAACCTCTATTAGTCGTGAGCATATTTGCTTGTGGACACTAGACAGGCGTTTGACAGCCTTTGCAAACACACAACCGACAGTATCAGTTTTAACAGAATGGTGGCTAACAATAAAATACGCAGTTACTATCACGACCTTCTGCAGTGAACCTCCACAACCATGAGTCGCTATTTAAAAAATCATTTTTAAAGAGAAGTTCAAAAACACAAACTGCAACAGTTTTACAAAATCCAAGCTGATGCTGATTCACTGCACTTCACGTCTGTTCTTTCCTCGTCCGTCACCTTCTTGGTGGTTTTCTCAGTAAACCAGCTGTACTCGAGGATGCTGGAGGACACACTTGATACTTGATCGCCTTGTGCAAAGCCCAGACAGCAGAACCTCTACTCTCTTTATCCACTGTCCTTTCAATACTAGATGAATGACGTCAGAGCACAAGTCTTTCTTTACCTGCTTTGTGGTTCATAATTCCAGAGGAATAGATCCCAGGGTGGGACCTGTAATGCCCCTGACTACTGTCCCACTCCGACTAGTTCAAATTGAGAATTGTCGTCCCTACTTCCTGTGAACATCTTCCAAAACTCAAATTCAAACTCCAAGGTCCTGCAAGAAAAGAGGGAAAAATAAATCCTTGTTGTCCCTCATTGAAGAGAGAGTGAGGAGGGAGGAGGACACGTAGGTCAACTTAGGCTGCTGAGAGTCTGCGAGACTGGTTATGGTGACTTTCCAACCCCAATCCTTTGTCTGTCTGTGTGTATGTCTGTGTGTGTGTACATGTGTGCAATAGAGAGCGAGACATAGGGAGAGTGTGATTGTTTAATCTGCCCTTCCTGTGTGTGTGTGCGTGTGTGTGCGTGTGTGTGTGCCCAACCCCCCCAGTCTATCTGCCTTCGTTGGCAGTCAGATTAAACGGTCAGAGTTAGCGATTAATGCTCTGCCGTCCAGGCCGCTGGGTAGCAGGCAGGCTCCTTCCTCCCCTGCTGCCTGAGAGGATTAGCTGCTGCTAATGCTAAGCTAAACTGTAAGCTGCAACCACCAGAGAGGCAAAAGGGGGTAGGGATAGGAGTCTTCCTTTCTAGCTCCAGGACAAACATTGCCGGATAACAGGTGCAATGATAACATTTCTTTTGTCACATGAAGCTGCATAACTCCACAATAAAGCACTATAGCTGCAGCCATTCAGTGCATCCTTTCTAATACATTTTCTAGAAGTTTGCAATTATTATAAGTTTGCATCCAAACATTAAAAATGAGAATCACTTTTACTTTAATTCTGTCGGTTCATCTAATATTTACTGAATGACTCGACCATGCCATGCTTCAAATGAGTCTCAAACTCTAAAAGCTCATCAATCTTTCAAATCTACACGAGTAATAAATATTGTTCCTTGTCAACTACAAGACGGTGTAAAACAAAAATCTGCACTTGATACTGTGATGTAATGCTTCCTGCACAAAGCCTCTCCACAGTTTCTCCTTTCGTACTGTCCCCTCTTGTCTATTATTCATTATTTACTGAGTGAGCTTTTACATGAACGTTTGCAACAAGCCTGGAACTGTAAGAATGTATCATACTCAAAGGAGAGAGAGTGGTTTATAAATGAGACCAAGTACTCTGATATCTCCTTCAAGATATTATGTGGCAGCTGTGCATGTGAATGTAGCTAGATGGAGACAGGTTAAACCCAGTCGTGTGAAGCTTTGGCTGTGTGAAACCTCCTGGTCTTACTGAGCTCAGCTGCAGATGCAGAAAGAACTGGAAAGTCTCACGTTACCTCCAGTGTTGTTGTCTGCTGACTCACATTGGCACAAACCTGAAATGTCTAGATGAAGTATTTGATGTCACACTACCTGTTAGATCTGGTGGTTTTTGTTTCTGTTCCAGTCAAACAGACAGTTGTGAAGAATGATGACTGTTATAAAAGTTCTCCCGGTAAAATTAAAAATGAAATTGTTCCATATTTAACCCACAAACCTGTCCTGTTGACTGCTTGTTTACTGAAGCATTGCAACCACGTGCACACACGCACACGCACGCGCGCACACACACACACACACACACACACACAGTGAAGGATAGCAGTTTTATCTGCAGTCCTTATCTTGACCTGATCTTGCCTTGTCAGCCGATTTCCACTGACACACACAAGTAAACTCTGCTTCCTCATCAGTGGAGTCAACCACCTGTCTCCGGAAGGATGAGCTTGACAGGTTAAGACGAATTTTCCTCCGCAAGATTAAAGCGCACGCACGCGCACACACACACACACACCATCAAACACAGACATGTACTAACTTTTATCCACAAAGCATTGTTTTATACAGTTATTTACTTTCCAAAGGGACACCAGTAATATTGTATGTATCATTGTTGCCCCACATTTTTGGACTGTGGAGTCTGAACATCCAGTCCAGGAGGCTCTCTGCTCCAGAGACTAATGTCCTCATTCAATCACAAACACACAGTTCAGCTGTTTAAATGAGCTCAAACAGTCGACCAAATCCAAACAGGCAAAGTCACTTCCCTCCCTTACCTGTACCCTTCTCTCTCCTACCTCTTTTCTTCCTCTTGCGGGCATCTCTTCGCCTCTGTCCCTCCTCTTCCTCAGTGATGGTGAAGAGTGCCGGGATAGCTGTCCGGCTGCCTCCCTTCCTCAGCCTCCTCTTGTCTTGTGAACTCCCTCCTCCTCCTCCTCCTCCTCCTTCTCCTCCTCGTCCTTTACTCTTTGGCATTGCCTGCCCTGTTGCTAACTCTGGAGCCCCCTGGATAACTCACCAAACCCCGGCCCATCCTACCTGGTGCTGTAGGGTGAGGGAGGTGTGGGTAAGGGCAGGGGCACGGGGGTTAGTGTCGGATATCAGAGGATGGACAGGGTCACCCCTACGAGCCCAGTTCTCTGGGAAGACGTAGACAGCTAGGAGCTAATGCTAACAGCTCTCCTCCTCTCTTCACTACAACATTGTTGCTCTGTGAGACAGCAGCAGGAAGAGGGAGGGAGACAGAGAGGGGGAAAGAGGGTGAGGAAGTGACATGAAAAGAAAGTGGATGTGGGAGGGAAGAAAAAAAAGAGGGAAAAAAGGTAAAGAGGATGAGTAAAGGATGAAGTCAAGCAGGATGCAGAGGGAGAGTGTGAACACAGCAGCTCACTGTGTAATGTCCTCGCCGCCTGCGATGGCAGTGCCAGGCGTAGAGAGAGTAGAACAGCGTGCGACAGAGTCTGAGGATGAGCTCCAGTAGTCTGGCTTAGAAGAGAAGACTTAATCCATAAGAGCGCTGTGAGGATTGCACTTCTTGTGACTCCCACACTCCTCAAGTGATGCTGCCTGGGCTCTCCCTACTTTTACTGCATCGCCTCTCGTCCCTCCTCATCCTCCCCTCCACCACTTCTTCTGCTCTGTAAATGTAAACTTGTCAGAGGAATCACATCACATAGGCACTGTGCAGACTGTGCAGTTCAACCTCATGCACACATACACACACACATACTACACACTAATAAAATATTCAGTGCGGATTCAGCGGCGCAAGGTAAGCCGGTTCCGGTAAAAGGGTTTCCCTGACAACAGCATCACATGGACCAATGATGAGAGTGCCAGCGTGGAAGTGAGAGTGTAAAGTGTAGGTCCACTTTAATGTAATGTACACAGACACACTCACACACAGACAACTCTGGAGGAACACACCAAACCAAACAATGCAGCAGGAGAGCTGCTTGTGTGGAAGGGGTGTGTTCTATACAAGCACATGGTTTATGGCCCCACCCCATCCTCCACTTAAAGAGCCATCATCTATTTGACATATGATGACTCTGGACAGCTTCCCATTTACGTCCTGCTCGTCCCTGGCAAGGACGCAACACGCAGTACATCACTGTGTGTGTATGAAGCCAGTGTTATTGCAGCAACTACTCCTCAACTGATCAATTTCTGTAGCGACAATCGACATGAAACGTGGCGGCGTCTGAGAAGGCCACGGAATTAGGATTGTAAAAGAGAAAATAGGGCAGGTGCCGCAGGAAATCGTCAAAATGACAAAGCAAATAAAGTCATCACCGTTTCCTGGAAGCCATATGATAAGACACCATAAACTACATCTCAGTGTCGATTTGTACCTCCAAACAACAAGTAATACAGTTAATAAACAACAACCCCAACATATTCAACCCATTCTGCCATAACTTAGACACGTTACATGTGCAGCTCTTATTGCACTTTGATTGTAAGTTCAATAAGTTTAGCGAATGCTTGTTCAGCAGTTCAAAATGAGAGTTCTTTGATAACTGAAATATCGAGGGTAAAACTTCTGCCACACATATTTAGGAGATGAAAGCGTCCAGGGACGAGACCTCACGCTTCATCTCCGCCGAGAGCGCACGCTGTACAAACACACACATTCATGAACGAGCAATCTGATCTTTGTCCCTGCGGGACACAGCAATGCGGTAATCCTACACGCAGACTTTAACCCGATAGGCCGAGCTGCACAGCCTTCTCACACCTATCAAATGTGTGGATCAGAGATACACATGAGAAGGGATTAAATTTTTTGAATTAAAAAAGGAAGTATTAGTTATTGATTCGAGAACTTGATAGCATCAACATCAACACAAACATTTAAGAATTGCTTCACAGGTGTTGGTATTAAGAAGTGTAAGGAATTTAACAGTGTGCAAAAAAATGCATGCTCCACATGCAGTTAAAACCATCCTCGCCTTCTTCCTCTTGGGAACAGGCTGCAAAAGTCATGTTGTCTTATATTCTCATATTCAGTTCCTTGTGTCATGTGTAAACAGCTCAGAGATTTCAGAAGCGGAAGGAATATGCTGCGTGACACTTTCATATATAGCTCTAAACCCTGAAAGTAAAATGTTGCATTGCATCAGACGTTTCCGTCATCGCGGTGGGACGGCGTCACAACGACACAGTGACACATAAAAGTGGCTCATTGACATAAACAGGAGCCGCGATATCACGTCTTCCCCCTTTATGCATGCCAGCCAACACTCACACTGGAGTCTGATGGCGGTCACGTTTAACACAAATACCAGCAACTGCACAAAAATGCAAACAATCATGCAAAACATTTCAGGGAAAAAAATGTGCTAATGAATAGAAAGATAGTAGCAGGACTTTGAGCAGCAGGTATTCTAAATATTTGTGGGTGAGCTCATGAACGTTATGTTAATTTGAAAGTGATGATCATAAATAAATAATTTGCCCGTTGCTGGTGAATGACGAGGTTACCGTCAGAGTTTATATAGTTTTCAAAGTCCCTGACTGCCCTGTGGACTCTTTAGGTAGCACTAATAAAAAGGAGAAAAAAAACTAACACACGGTACATACGCAGGCCACTCCTGTATCATGTGCATGTTTATTAACAGCAGAAGTTTCTCTGCTGAATCCATCTCCTGAAGACAAACTATCCTGATTAGACTGAGCAAAGAATCGGTAATCAAAGTTGCTTTGATTTCTAATCATCCTGCAGAATCTATAAGGGCTTATGAATAAAATGATAAAGATTACGATAATAAATGTTAGTCTCTCCACCAAACTCACAACTCTACCATGAAACTACGTCTCTGCCGTGGTGTTGATCCGGGGATGTTTCTCTGTTCGTCCACTTGTCAAGCCTGTATTTACTTTTCATGGTGTGACGACTATTCAACACGCTATATCGTCCTGTTTTTTTTTTTCATCCTGTTTGAGTCTTCAAGTGACAAAAAGTTAACTGTAGTATTTGATGGATCTCCAAAACAAATCTATTTAATGACTGCTACAGGTATTAGGCACGTGTTGATTGGCCACTGTCACTCCTTGTTACTAAATGGATTTCACTTATGTAGCGAACTGTCAATCATGAAAAGCTATACTTCTTTTTAACGTGCTTCCCTCCAACTCCTCCTCTAACCCGTGCCACAACGCTACCCTGCAAACTGAAATACACGTGCATTTAACAGTGTGTAGTGTTTATCTTAGAAAGCCATTTAGAAACAAATTACATGTAAAACCGCTGGTGTCACAGCTCAGACATTAGCGTGGATAGAACACAGCTACTGATTATACAGGTGTGCCAACTAAAATAATTAAAGTAAATGTGTGTGTTTCACCAGAGTGCAGAGCAAACATTTCCCTTCAATGTGTTTCAAGAGTGAGTCACTACAAATAAAACAAAAGTCTGTTTTCTTCTTGGATTCTGAAGAAATTAATAGATCATCAGGAGCAAGATTAGCAGATTATTGTCATGGATATTTTACTGTTCAAGGCAAATTTGAAGGATAAAGCAAAAAAAAGCATGTCTAGGTGGTAGAAAATCGCTTTTGATCAGGGTGTGTCAAACACATTTTAGTTCCGGGGCCACATATCTTATCTTGGGTGGGCTGGACCGGTGAAATAGTGCCATGATACTTTGTAAAGTGAAACTTTTTCTTTGATGTGGCGCAGGGTAATGGTGACGAAAAAAGTCTATGTTTTCACAAAACTACAAAAAATGACTACAGTCTCAACATAAAGTCATTTCTAATGAAAACTTCTGCTGAAAAAAAACAGCTTCTAAAACATATTTTTCTTTCATGAATCAGTAAGTCACTTCCTACCTTCTACTTTGAAAAACATTTTATTCTGTATCTTTTCTCATTGATTTTCTTTATGGGATGCATTTTGTCTAGTTATTTTTTTTTGTTTGCATTTGCACTGGCTATTTTTATTTCCATAATTTTGATTATTCTGTTCTATTTCAGATTTTTTCCTCTTTATATATTAAAATATGAATGTAACTCCTGTACAAGCCCATCAGGGTTTGTTTCCCCGTCACTCAATGTTTGTTAATATATGGAAAAAAAAAACAACTAAACTACAGTGAAAATGAACCTGCAAGAAGTTATCCCGAAGCTGTTTTACAAACTCACCCTGACCACATGACTTTGAGACTAGTTTGCATTTTTTGCATGGCGATAGCTAGATTTCATCGCAGCGTCGCCGATATCTCAGCTCTTCAAAATTCCTGTCAGAGGTACTTTCTCTCCTGCACTCAGGCAGACGTTATTATGTGCCCCAAAGGAAAACTAACTGCTACTCAAAGTCTTTCACTCCCTCTACTACCAAGCTCTCAAACACGACCACGATTATTTCAAATGACTTCATTTATTAGATTATACATATTTATCATCTTATTTATTTAATTAGTGTTCTTGTTGTTTTGTTATAATCTAATGTGCTTTATCTTATAGAGTTTAATCTTGCTGTTCTGACATTTCCCATATGACCCATGCTTAATTGTTTCCATGACAAACTGATGATCAAATTTGGACTACTAATTCATCGACTGAATACAGGCATAATTGTAAATGTACACCGGGAAACTACAAAATTATTTCCCCTTGTGGGATGAAGTCGGGTTTCAGTGCTGTGTTGTGTCTGCTCCTCTTAAGAAATGTGTTTACTTTTCTTTATTACAAATTTTATTTTGTGAAATTTCACAAAAGGTACAGAGTTATAAAAGTTGTTTGTAATGGTTTTTTTGTTTGTTTTTGTTTGAAGAATTAAAAAAAGAAATATATCATAAAACAAGATTTTTTTTTTTTCACAATGAATATATATCCGAATTGATTTCACATGTGCCTGCAGAACAAACAACTTGATATAAGCGCGTGGGATGGATAGACAGACAGACAGACAGACAGACAGACAGACAGACAGACAGACAGACAGACAGACAGACAGACAGACAGACAGACAGGCAGACAGGCAGGCAGACAGATAGACAGATAGACAGATAGACAGATAGATAGACAGATAGATACCTTTCCATACATACTAGGTGCTGGTGGAGTCTGCTCATAGTTTTGCTGATAGCTCTTTTTTTTAGTTTTAAATCAATGTTTTCTTTGAAATTGTTGCAGTTTGTTTGGTGGTTTGACCGGCCAGGTTGGAGCCTCTTTACAGCCAGTTTTCGGGCCACGGGCTTAATGTTTGACATCACTGCTTTTGGTTGTAAAAAAACGCAGGAAGGCCACCAGAGGCCAATTTTAATCAATATCATAACCGATGACGTCATCAAATAAGCGTGAAGTTGGTGTTTGAGTTATTAACAATGAAGACGACGAACTTAAAAGTGATTGGATGCGCCTCTAAAAGCGAAATATTAATGTTATTAAAGACACATGTAGAGAAAAGAGAGCGCGAGAGAGAGAGAGCGCGAGAGCTCCATGAATTCACCTGTCACGTAGACTGCAGCTGAGAGCAACAGGTGCTCGAAAGGTGGGCAAATTATCAACAAACTACGGAAACAAACGCGAAAAGCAGACAATATGTGAAGTGTTTACACGGTATGTCGTGTTTAAACTCCGTGAAGTAACCGGTCGAGTGAGTTGGCTGATAGTTAATCCCACTCCCGTGACCGACCGGCTCCGTCACCAGCGCAGGAATAAATGAATAAAACCCAACAAAACCAAAAGAAAAGCGACCGCAGACCTTCCGCCGAGGGTTCTGCTGCACTTTATACTTCAGTCGCTGCCGCTAAAAAGTGTGACAAAGTGAGGTTTACTGTCGGTGGACTCACCTTGGGACTCCGGAGGAGATGAGTCGCTGCCGTCCAGGTCCGCCATTTCCCCTCATGACGTCACTGAGAGGCTCAGCGGCAGGAACAGGAGGGACCTGAACCTCACTGAGACCTGAGTCCTGAACCTGAACCTGACTGGATGGATCTGATCCTCACCCTGACCGGGACCCTACCCTCACCTAGACTGGGACCTGACCCTCATACAGACCTGGACCTGATGCTCACCTCCATTGAGACCCGGACTTGGACTTGGACTTGGACCTGGACCTGGACCTGGACCTGGACCTGGACCGGCTCCTCCCCCTAACAGGTGTGTTGATATCAGCAGCTCAGGTCAGCAAAAAGCTTCACAATCGTTCCCCTCTGACTCTTCAATGTAATTTGAGCTGCATTAAACACAAACAGTCTTTAAAGATATGTACATGATTACATTAAAATAATATTTCTCAATTGAAAGGAAGATGTTTTGTTTGTTTTTTGCTTTAAAATGAATGGATGAGTTTGAAGTCATGCAGTCAACTTTTCAGATTTATAACATATAATATGCTGACATCTAGCGGTAATAAATGGAATTACAAACGATCGCTTTACCAGTTTTTATCATCAGAACTTCAGAATACTGAAATTGCAGTAATTAGGTAATATTTGGAATCGCTTTTACTTTTTGATGCATGAATATGTTCCAAGTATGTAATTTCCCTAATACTAGAATAAAATCAAAACTATAAAATCTACTTTGCTGCTTTCTAAATCAGAAGTCATGAGTACTGTCACAACTTCAGTTGGGTTTTTTCCATCTTCGATTTGCCTTTTAGTAACAGAGAACAGCAGGCTTAATTTATTTGTTCTCAAAATAAATTTTCATGCTGTCAATTTTTATGTGGATTGAACATAAGTAACTGTATTTTATACATTCAATTTATGACAATGCAATCAAATGTGCTATGAGTACTTAATTTTCTATTATATCCTAACTTTAGCGTGTAATGAAGGATAATTCAACAAGCATTTGTACCAGAGGACAGTTTTTGTTTTATTATCGTGAATTTGAATTGTCTGGTACTTTAAAATATGAATGTTAGGTAATTTGTAGGAATGTTCTTTTTGCATCATGTTTCAAATGTCTGCCTGCTTCAGAAAATAATGTTCCATCACCATCAAGCTTTTCAGATGCTGCATGATGATCCAGACTATTTTAAAAAGAGCAATATTAGTTATTGTGTGGCTCCCAAAGGTAATGAAGGTCCAAACATTGATCGTTATGAAGTAACAATGAGAGCAGTTTACTTAAAGTTAAGTTGAATCTAGTTTTTGTTTAGAATAAATGTTAGAAACCCCATATATTGATTAATATGTTTTGTTTTGTTTTGTTTTTTTGGTCTTCTGACATTTTTTTCTAAAATTTTGAAAAATATAAGTCATTACTTCATAATTGTATTATTGTAATAATCTACTGTGAAATGTAGGAAGATAGAACACTACTTAATAATATGGGACACCAAAGCAGGTTTGACTTGTTTCAACAATATTACATTTTACAAAATAACATTAGGCTGATTAAGTGGCAATAAGATCATGCATTAAAGAATTCCAGCTTGATATTCTGGAGTGGAGATATACTGAGATATTGTATAATGTGAGTAACCTACAAAGTCTTGACAATAGCACTTCTTGATAGATGAAGCAAATTCTGTTTCTGATCTTTTTTAAGTGATATAAAAATAGTTTTGAAAAAAAATCTTAAGGCTTTAAAATAGAACTTTCAGCCGATGATAACAAAAACATTTGAATTATGGATTCAGTTTATTAGAGAGGGATTATCAGCCTTCAATAAAAACGTTCGTGTTGAGAGAATTGCACTTGCACGAAGCTACAAGCAGATGGTGCCATTTTTTTAACAAACTCCTCATTGAAGGGCGTTCATTAGACCTCATTCATACATCATCAGAGTGCATTTATTAACACGAAGCCCATCCCAAACATGTTACAACATACAATTCAGAATAAAAATCACCTCACAGATTCATCAGTTCATGTTGAAATTTGCTTTATTTAATTGTTACCTGTACAACAAAGAC
>OMNM01065052.1:0-14823 GCA_900302745.1 Parablennius parvicornis | reverse complement strand
AACCAGCAACCATGGCAACCAGCTGTTTGGCAATGTCTCTGGTGGAGGAGGTGTAGTGGAGAAGCTGGCCTGTAGGTATACACTCCCACACTGACAGACAGAAAGATAAACACACATCAGGATGCCCCCGTGGTGTCTGGAGAGGTTGGAGGACGCAGAGAGAAAAAGGATGAGTGTGATCTAAGGAGGTGCAGCTTGGTTTGTAGCCCGGCTATATTTACCCAGAGGTTTCACCAAAGTCTTTCAACTCTTTGCTTTTTCTTCTTTTTTTTCCTCTTTTATTCACATGAAATCCCTCCAGTCAGCCGCCCCATGCATCTTTTCTTTCATGTCCACCCTGCCTTTTTATTTCTCTTGTTTTTCTGTGTTTCTTGTGCCTGAAGGTTAAGCCGTCCACTGGTTAAACCCAGCGTGAGGGTCAGAGTCATGTGTGTTTGATTCCCTCCACATGAGGAAAACCTCATTTAACTGTCTGTAATTGGTTCCCAAGAGATTTATCCCAGCAAAGAAAACTCCCTGTGATTGTTCATGCTTACAGTGAAATGTCATTTTTAATCTATATACATGCTTTCCTAAAAACAGAGAGAGCTTTAATGTTTTTGCTCGACCAAAATGTGTCCAAGATGTAAAGAAAACCGACAGTATTATTGTGAGTCTGAACCATGTTGATTGATGTTTGGGGCTCATCATGTAATCAGCTGAGGGTGGGGGCGGGCTGCTGGGGAATAAGCTGATCACGGAGGAGACAGATTTTGAGGACAAGCAGCATCTCGCCTCTCATTGGTTGTTTTGGATTAATTTCTGATCTTGTGGCCACAGGCTTCATGGTGGGGGTCAGATCAGTTTCTGGAATATAAAGCCTGGTTTAACGAGAGGCATCAGTAATCTAGGCACAAACTGCAAACAGCAACTTTTATAGTGAGAAAGTCTTTTAGCATCACGTCCATGAAAAATCTACAGATTGTCTTTGTATGTTACAATACAGTCTTATTCTTACCTAAAATTCAAAACTCCTTCATGGACGTTTGGTTACAAATACTCAACAAACTATATTTCAATTAAGTTCATGTGAATACAGATCGTTTATATGAAATTATCAGATAAACATTTCAAACCCACTTTAAACCTTAGGTTCTCAATATGGCCATCAGTTTGGCCGGAGCGGTTTGCTCTGGCGAGTAGAGAGAGATGACGGAGTCAGCATTTGGGTGGTCCACGTCTTTTTGTCATTTATTTTCAAAAGTGCACAACAAACCAAAAGTGCATGGGAGGAAACAGGAGTGTGGCTTCTCCAGCAGCATAACAGAACCATGAGTGGTGGTGACAGGCACCTTATATACTGTCTACTTCATTGGACTGAACCATTAAAAACTCCTCAGGTGATAAAAGTAACATTAGTTTTCCTAAAACTAAGTTAAAATCCTCCAAACCAAAACCATAACTATAAATCAATTAAAGAAAACCCATATTATCAAATAAACCTAAAAACACCTAAATAATAAACAAAATCCTAAACCTTGTTAAAACTGTGCAACACCCCCCACTTGCCCTTCTTCTTGGTTCAGACCGGAACCTTCTTTAGCAGCCCATTTAAAGCTTTTTTTTTTTAAAGCTTTAAATAGGCTGGCTCCTTCTTATTTATCAGATCTTATACATTTACACACTCCTGCTATTTCACTGAGGTCAGCAAACCAGATGGTCCTTGATTGTACCACGATCGAGACTGAAAACTAGAGGTGACCGAGCCTTCTCCGTGGCTGCACCCCGTCTGTGGAATCAGCTGCCTCTTTCCATAAGGACCACTCGGACTCTTGAGTCCTTCAAGTGTCGACTTAAGACACACATGTATTCACTGGCTTTTAACAGTAATTGAGCACTGTGATATTGTGGCATTGTTTTTACCCTGTTTCTAAGCCACGGTTAACTGTAATTTTCTTTTTACTCACTGTTGCCCTTTTTGTTTTTCCTTTTTTTTTTTTTTTAACTGTAAAGCCCACTTGGTCAACCTCGGCTGTTGTTTTTAAGTTTGCTATACAAATGAAGTTGGATTGGATTGGAGTTGGATGTGACGACTGAAGCAAGATCTTCACAAATGTAAACAAACATGTACTACATTGCCAACTGTACGTGATTGGCAATCCAAATCATTGAATTTGGGTATTCAAATCACTTCCATAGCCACAGGTGTATAAAATCAAGCACCTGGACTTGCAGACTATTTCTAGAAACATTTGTTTCAGAATGGATCGCTCTCAGGAGCTCAGTGAATTCCAGCGTGGTACAGTGATCAAATGCCACCTGTGCGATAAGTCCAGTCGTGAAATTTCCCCAATACTAAATAATCCACAATCAACTGCGAGTAGTACTTTAACAAAATGGATGTGATTAAGAACAGCAGCAACTCAGACACAAAAAAAAAGAAAAAGAAAAACAAAATCAGAGTGGGATCAGCGAATATTGTGCAGAGGTCACCAACTTTCTGCAATCTATAGCTATAGACCTCCAAACTTTGTGTGATCTTCAGATTAGCTCAAGAACAGTGCATAAAGAGCTTCATGGAATGGGTTTGTAAGACTTTTTTTCCAAGTCTTACGTCACTAAGCCCATTGCAAAGCGTAAGATGCAGTGTGGTGTAAAGATGACGAACTTCACTGGGCTGCACAGAGTCCTGACGTCAACCCGATAGAAAACCTTTGGGACAAATTCCAGCCAGGTCTTCTTGTCCCACATTAGTATCTGACCTCACAAATGTGCTTCTCGAAGAATGGTCAAAAATGTATATAGAACACACTCCTAAACCTTGTGGAGATCCTTCCTAGAAGAGTTGAAGCCGTTATAACTGCATAGGGTGGACAAAAAGTATTATATATCCTATGGTTTAAGAATGGGATGTTACTGAATTTCATGTGTCCCATTGCAGGTGAGCAAACACTTTTGGCAATATCGTGTATTTTAAAATAATTCTTAGAGCGTTCATTGATATGAAAATCACATCGCTTTATCGCCTCGTTTAATCCTTCACTTTGTACAGGGTCACACTCATCTGAGGAACACGATGAACCACAGTTGGCCACCAGCCGACCCACCTGGGACCCGTCTCTCACCTGTACCTTCATATGTCTCTTCGACTTAGAGCTGATTTGGACATGTTTAACCTTCGCTGACACCCATTTTTAAACACAGCCCTGGTTAGAAAATGCATTCTCCAGCAGCTTTGAAGGTTATTTGGATTTTTCGCTTAATGGAGGAAAGAATTAAATACCCACAGAGCAGATTTTGGATCAGCGATTTTTTTTTTTTTTTTTTTGAATCGTTGGACAACAATCAAGCTTTATGCCACAGTCAAATAATCTCTACTTAGCAATATCTGTTGAAAGGAAATTCAACTGTAAGTTTTGCTTCAAAATTGCTGTACAGTTCCAAAATGTTGTCAAAATATCTCTAAATAATGTTTAGAACCCATCTGGTGGAGAGGTCAAAAGGGCAGACATACTAAGAAGTTAGTACTAGAATTGAACTGCATCTGACTGGTATTTCACATTGGCTCAAACCCACAACGTTGTTTCTCATTCAATCGCTTCTTCATTCATTTTTTCCCCTTCTTGAGCTACTGTATCCCTCCCTTCCTAATTCTCTTTTTCTTACAGTGCCAAAGACGGTTCGGATCAACCGCCCTAATAACCCCTTCTCTCTCTAAGCCATCTCGTCTAATGAGATTGGGCCTGTACATAGAGACCAGCGCATGCAGAGTGGAGGAGACGGGGGGTTTCACAGAATGAAGCGGCAGGTTCAGGGGAAACAAGATGAGAGCGCGAAGGTTTATGTGTGAGATTGAGGAGGGATGGGATAGGGTAGTGAATGGAATGGTAAAGATCTTAGTGTCTGAAGATTGACTACAGAATACAACTCGGAAAATATAAGAATGTGTCGGCGTACATGGCAGGGAGAGAAAGTGCTTTGTCATTCCGACCACAGTTATGACATATGAAACCAACTCTACAGACAACAGGCTGAATGCATCTTCACGACCCATTTATTCCTGGTCTTGTGTTCTCTTGTGTATATCTTGTACAAGTGCAGAAAGTGAAAAAAAAAGAAAAAAGAAAAGAATGTCAGGTACCTCACTAACCGTGAAACATTTTGTCAATTGACGTTTTTCTCACATCGCCAGTTTGGGAAACATGGACAAAAATGAACTGATGGTGGCGTGTTTATCTTACAGTTTCTGCATTGAGTAAGCAGTCATTGTCTCCAATGGGAAAAAGAAAAAAAAAGGCTGATAAATATAAGCGCAACACTCTGCATTTGTCAACCTGCTGGTAGATCATATTAGTTACAAATGACCAACTGGGGTAACACTATTTTCCCCCCTGAGATTTATGCAAAGTATACAAAAAAAAAAAAACACTGCGGCAAAGGTCTTGCTTCTTTTCATGAAGACAAACCATTTGAAAACTCTTTGACCACGAAGTGACAGGGTCTGTAGAGTTTCATAATAGCAAGCTATAAAGGAATATCTTAAAACTGTCATATAACTCCCTGCAAAAGACAGTGATTTGACCCACAACGTAAAGCGGTTAGTTTGCCAGATGAGTACACAGAATCCTCGTTTCAAATGTAACAAAAAAACTTCCTGGAATAAGTTGTAACTTCAAATGTGTTGCTTCCTTTAAAGTGCAAGGCGAGAAACTGTCAACGACTAAAGTATTTGCTTCTCAGGACAGACGGGGGATCTGAACTATACAGCCCTCTGAGATGAATGTAGAGTCACAATAAGGATCATTGAAAGCACAGATTCCCGCAACCTCTGCAGTTGTAACTTGCGCCTTACGTTTTCCTTAATAACTATCTAAATTTACAGTCCGAACGTATAAATTGTTTTCTCTCTCTCTTTTTTTTTTAATTACTACACTGCTATGAATTTCATGTTGGTAATTGCTTGCTGTTGACTTTAAATAATCAGTTTAATTATATGTCTAAAGCCTCCTGTCTTTACAGAAACACCCTGTGTTGTGACACAAACGCAACTGTTCATTTTTCCACCATTTTCCTCTTGGTCTCTGGACAGAGGAACACGGCTTGTTTTGGGTTCACGGCCTCTCGATTTTGTTCTTTAAACAACAATTTGGACAAGTCCGTGATCCTCGCCAGTTGAAACACGTACATTTTAACCATTGGTTTACAGTATTGAAAAGGCCATTCAAAATTGGTTTTTTTTTCGATATTCACTACAGTTCTTTATTTTTTCTCACGTCTGACTTAAAAGTTAAAAGACATCTAAAGAAATCAAGATAATTTATCACATCCTTTTCTAAATTTAGGAAAAAAATGTGGCCCTAACCTTATTGACTGTGATATCCAATGAAGTCTGAGGTGGAGATAAACATAAGCATTCTCTTCAATGGGCTAGTTCAACAAATACGGGTACATTACTCTGTTGGAAACAGACCAGAAACAATTTGAATGCTACCAATGTCAAGAAATACAGGCCACAAAAATTTTTTTCAAACTTGGTTTTATTTTTACAGTTTTTCCCCCCCAACACTTCACTATATATTTTAGAAACAAATGCATTGTGTAAAATGACCAAAAATGACATGAAAACCAAACTAAATAGAAATACTTCATTCTACTGTTAACACCCATTTAATGGTACTGAAAGCCATTCAAAGACAATGAAAAACCTTCATCTTTGTTTAACTTTTAGCATTCATAAACCCTAAATCTAAGTGATGATGAAATAATTCATTTAATTATTGCAAGCCACATTAAAAAAAAAGTTGATAGCCTCAAGTTTATTTATGATGTTCAAAGATCATCAAAAATAGTTCATATATTATAATGATATATAAGAATATGACAACAAGATACAGATGTCTAGTGAAAATATTCACAAAATGGTATAAATGACAATTCAATGCTATAATATTGATAAAATGCTTCCAGGATGGAGTGCTAAAAAGAAACTCAACTGGAGGAGTGTGAAGGTTGGCATGGACTGATAAAAACCCTCGATGAAGAGTTTCAGGATGACCTGAACCAATATGATGTGTTCCACATATTGCAAAGTAAACTAAGCAAGGCTCCGTGAGCCAGGGCCAAGAGGAGCCTGTTACTGGTGGAAATGGTCACAGATAAGCCACAGACGTTTTTGAGATTATCTTAAAAGAACAGAGTGACATAAAGGACTACAGAAATTCCAACTTCTACTATCCTCTTATACAAATAATAAGAAGGTTAAGTATATATTCTTAATGACTCGGATCAGATTAATAGGTTTACATAAATGTGTCATTGAAAGATTTAAAAGTAACGCTTGATGTATTGGCAAGATAAAGGATCATGTGAAGTACAAACAACAGCAGCAGAGCATAATGTACAGCTGTTCCGTGAAAGCCTTCCAGCCCACCACAGACCATTTCCTCATTTTTCTGCGGGGCTGCTAAAGATGGCTCGAGGACGGAGAATGTGGAAGGACCAGAGTTCAAATGATTCTATCAGTAAATACAAGCAAACCAGGTTGGACCACATCCTGTTCTGCCAGTGTCTGTGACTTTTCCCCATTTCCCAGGGGAGGGTTCATCCTCCTGCCGTGTTCTTTTTGGGTTTTATTGATTTCCTTTTGTTTTGTTTTTTACATTTCTCTCTTTTGCTATGGACGTATTTCTCTCTCCTTTGACATGTGAAACTATGTTAGCCACCATGGCTTTCTCAAAGGATCATAATGTTAAACAAACTCCGGGCTGTTTTGGTGCCCTCTTGTTAGCCATAAAATGTGTCAATGAATGCAGAGACACAGTAACGTACATAGAGAAAGAAAAACAAAGACTACTGCAGACTGACAAGGACTCCCAATGACTCATTTCCACACAATTTAAAAGAACTGATTTGTGACTTGTTGCCTGAGAACTTAAAATACCCAGCCATCCCGGACAATGTTTTACAAGATGACACTCATTCAGAAAAAAAAATATTGGCAGAATACTTACATAAAAATGTCTCATGACAGACAGACGTATGCTGAAAGGAAGACCAGTAGCAAGACAAACACAAAGAAATACAGTGAGATAACGATGTGGAGAGACGGTGTACCGAGATAAGGCCACTAAGTTTTGAAAGAAAGATAAGAATCAGAAGAGAGTGACGGCAAGAAAGTAGGAAAGCAGGAAAGGTAGACAAACGTGCATTTTAGCTTCGAAAAGAATGATACCAAAACCAAATGTGAAGAAAAAAAACAGTGAAAAGCTGATTGACAAGCGAAGAACAGATAAAAGTACTTTGTAAAGAAAAAGGAGAGGGGATGTCATTGATTAACAGCCAAAACACGATTAAGCAATGGGAAGATTGTTGATGTGAGCGGTGAGACTTTGTGGTTCGGTGTCACGTGTGCCTTGCTAAAATCTCTTTTTTATTCAAATCCATACTCTGCAAAACATCTGTTGGATTTCTCAAGGTGGCGAAGACAAGAACAAAGTTGGCTCCATTCATGAAATTTCATAGTTCACGAAAAACTCAAGTGCAGAACTCCCGGGAGGCAATGGAAAAAACATAACGCATGTTAGCTTACGTGAACCCCACCACTTCAAATTTCAGTCCTCTCTCGAGTTCAGTGATACACAAACGTGCACATCACAGCCTTCGGTGAGGAGTGGAACACAGGACTTCAATGATAAATCATGTTTTTGGCGGGAATGCTGTCTGACACAACCAAGAGAACTATTAGGGAGTATAGTGATGATAAAGATGTACGAGTGCAGGACAAACTGAGTCCATTGTATCTCTGCTGCTACGTTGCCTCCGCCAAATTCACATGTATTTTTACATATTTGACAGTTTTTGTTGCGAGATAGATTCACAACTGAGACGTAGCAGTTTATCCTCAGCCAATAAACACTACATGTAAATCAGCTTTGGTCTGTAGCTGCCACAGTACTGAAATCTTCATTACATAATCACAATGCCATTTAAGAAAATCACCGTAAATACTGAGTATTGATAGAAGCTTTGCTGTGTAATCTATTTAGTTTTTGTACACAAGGAAAAATCAGTTTTTTTTTTTTAAACTTACATGCACTGTGGGAGACTACTTCAGACCCTCAGTGAGCTGGTGCAGGTCACAGCGTTGCAAAAGCTGGATTTACCTCTGGATCCAGGCATTTGTTTTCAGATTGAAACATGCTGGAGGCTTTTTAAGAAAAGTTCTGTTTTTGCAGACAACTCCAGTGTTTTAGACAGTACCAAGCACAGTTTCTAGTGTGTTCATAATAAACACAGGTTAAAAAAAAAAAAAAAGGAAACACACAAGACTGGGGGAAAGGCACGGAATGTATTAGAACACATTCAGATGGACTGAGTAAAATCAGCCGTCTGAGGGCTTTACCACTTAGTGCTGTCAGTCTGCCAGTTCCACTGGTCTCGTTGCTCCGCTGTAGATTTTCCTGCAGGCTAAAGGCACACTGGACACACACTGCTGCCGACTAATCAGGTCACCTGTTGCACAACGCTACACGAGCGACTCGCAAGCATCTAGAGATACACACGCAGCAATTTAAACACTCACACACTCTTTCTAGCTTGTAACCTTACGACTGTGCACACGCGTGCAAAAAGGTACACACGGCACCCAAAGAGGATAATGAATCCGAACCTTTCAGCTCTTCCTATTGCACCAATTATCAGCGCCTATAGGAACTCTGTGCAATGTTGATCACATGCAACTGAAGGGAAAATAAAAATGTACAACAATGGACAAGAGGTGAAGGAGCAACACTGGAGATAGGTAGAGGTGAGAGATGTTAAATTATTTCGTGTTGTGTATTGAAACAACAATAAGTATGGTTTCAATAGGAATTCTCCAATTGTCTTCTCCACACACTGACATGTTGTAGTCTGCATAAATGGACATTGTCACACCTTTGTCAGCACACACAGTCCTTCCAGAACACATTATTGGCTACAAGGGGAACTTTGTGTATTTGTCATTTATTAAGACCCTTGCAGTCATGTTGAGTTAAGAGAAAAAATATGTAGCTTCAGTGGGCCAAAACCAGCGCAGGATCCAGTTTAGGTCCGAATATGGCCATTCATGTTAATCAACACTGTAAACACTTTTGACTCATAACAGGGTGTTCCTTTTGAAAAATGTAAATCCACATACAGAGGTAGCCAAGTTTAGTGATCGGAGAGCAGCTGGTGATTTCAGGAGACGTATATTTTACAAAACAATGGGTTTTATGTCATCCCATGCTGGACTGCTTAATAACATTTATAGTCAAACATGAACACCTACCCATCTGGTGAAATTTGTACTGTGGGAAAAGGTGCAGACGTGATGAAAATGACACACCTGGAAGACACTGCGAGGCCCTCTAAGTCCTCCACTTTCAGAACAGCAGTCTTTGAAATAATAACAGTGACATTTGATGGAGAAAAATATGCACTCAGACTTTAAGGGTTTGAAAAATTAAGTCTTTCACAGTTTTCTCACTGGCTAGAATTCCCCATTATTCCGAGGAAATCTGGACTCTTGGAAGTCAGGACAGGCTGAGGTCCATAATCTATCGAGGTGAGTTTGTCATCTCTCACTACACAGCTCGGTTCTCTTCTGAGTTGAAAAAGAAGCCTTTTGCTTTGTCAGACTCTTTCCAGCCTAAATCACTTTTTCATGCAGTCCCCTTTCCATCCCTGCTGTCTTTCTTATGAAAACACGTTTAATTCATTTCTATTATCATCCCTGGAACTCATCTGTTCCTCCATCTATCTTTTAATAAAAAGCCCAACTCATTTCAGTCCCAGAGGCATCCATTCAGCCCATCCCGTTTCCCTTGGTGAACACGTGCTGCCAACTGACAGTACACAGACCAGCTATTAAAAAAAAAAAAAAAAAAAAAATCCTTGTTAGGATCTTTTTTGCATAAATACCACACTTTACTTACTTTGTTCCCATTTATTTGGTAGACAGGTCTATTCAAACCACACAGCATGAAAAGTGCGTGGTTTGAACCAAACAAAAAACCCAGTTTGAGTATTTTTTTTATATTCCTTCACTGACCTCAAGCTTCGTTGTTTAAGGGCCTGGCTACATGGCATTGTTTCAAGTGAGAATGTGTTGTATTTGCACTTGTTTCACAGAAGATTCATGTTTGCACAACAACGTTTTGAAAATGATGTCAGTTGAAGTGTAAATGGCACTGAAAAACAACGTAGTTTTCATGTCGGGCCACTAGTGGGTGAAAAGAAACCACATACACATTAAAGCGTTTTAAAAAATTTACAACTTGGGATCTGTATTTCACAAAAAAAAAAAAAGAAAAAAAAAAGAAAAAAGGGTTCAGTAGCTCCGAGCACCGTTGAGGTGTAAACGGACACCCAAAGCACAAACACAAATTTTCCGTTTTCACTTGAAAATGTTATGTAAACGGGGCTTGAGCCAGGTGCTTACTTGAATACTGCTGTGAAACAAGAACCATTTTCATACAATTATCAGCATTTGGTGATATTTTATCGTGATACAAGACATCGGACTCCAATTAGGTGTTTAATGTCTCAAATTGATTCCAGGTATTTAATAATGAATCATGAAATCATCAGTTTTGCAATTGCTAAATCCTATTCTAATGATTCATCTACTTCTTAAAAGCTGCTCTGCCTCAACACTGAAAGGGTTACCTAAAAATCTTTGGCCCAACATCACCACATAGAATGGAGGCACAACAGTTTGTACTGAAAACAATCTCTCCTTTTGTTAAGAGGCTTAGACATGTTGGGTGATCCTGGAGTGGACTTAGGCTGGAAAATGAAGAGAAATAAAGCCTGTGGCATAACGCATCATAGCTTTATGAGTATGTCATCCATGGGAACGCGACGCCAGTTACAGTTTATGTATTCAGGGACTATATGCGTATTGAAACAATTCATGTAAATATCTGTAGATTTCTAAAACATTTCCAGTCTAAATTAACAGAACTTGCTGTCAATTACAGAGACTTGTTCAATCCTGTCTTGGGGTGGAGTTTTCCTGCTCATTGAAGGCCAGAACAAAAGCAACCAAATGTCACCAAGGTTCAAAAGGTGGGACAGTGCCTTTTCACTGAAATGTATAACAGAGTGTAGAGACATACTTCACATTCAGTTGTATGGAAAAGATACAAGATTTTTGTTTGTTCATCTCAGGAAATAAATGTATTTAACGAGAGATTTAGTGTGTCGAGTGTTATTTTAGCTTGTTGTACACAATGCCAAACTGTTTTGGAGCATGTGCTCCTGCACTAGTGGCACTATAGCACTCTTTATACCTATAGGCTACAATAGTGGTCGGACAAGAAGAGCACATGATCCCTTTCATTATACAGGCCTGTGTTGTTCCCATCAGAAATGAACGTCCCCTGGGGGTAGTGTACACAAGGCCAGCTAGATAATCTAATGTCATGGAAGTCATGTGTGTGACCTACAACATCCAGGCAAAACCTTCTCCCTGGAGCAACACACTTTCAACTCTGTGCTTTATTAGCACCTCACATGTGAAGTACAGAAACGGTCAACAGCTGATTGATTATCAGAACACACAATAAAGAACTGCTACGTGTCGTAACCGAGATGGAATTCAAACTGGTGTGAAAGTAAGTCGAGCACAGCTGTCTGCTTTCACAATCACACATGCATGCTTAGAGATACAACATGAACATGCACACATACGCACGCACACGCTGCTCTCTCGGCTGAGGTCAAAGCTGTATGACAGCAGCTGAACTCTATGTGTGAGCACATAGGAAGAGAAACTGCAATCCTGCTTTTACCACCAGCCAGCTTCTAGCAAATTTACAAAGCGGGGGCAACAAAACGTTTAACACAGGGGAAAGCTGCATAAGATATAGTTAGCTTGTAGATGAAACGGGGCTCGACTGAAACAGTATGCTTAAAGCGAGAAAGAATATTCTGACTTTCAATGACATGTTAGATCAACACTTACGCTAAAGTATTTCTATGCAGCAATGATTGAGTCAAAGCTATGCATTTGCTCCAGGTGCACTTTATTTATTTATTTTACTGGAAGAATAGCAAGGCACATTTCTAATAAGATATGGTTACATTTGTAAATACACCTACACAGAGGATCATCTCACTAAAAAAACACAAAGAGCCCAATTCACAAGCCCTTTTGCTTTATAGCACACTGACGCGATGTAGGCCAAACTGCTCTCAGCTCCACAGAGGAGAGCCGGGCTCTGAGGAAGCTTACTTTTCCTCCCGTCAGTCAAACACATAGCGGTGATGTCAAAGAAGCATCTTATCACTTCAACACAATGTAACATGCAATATGGGATGTTAACATTCAAAACTGCAAAACAAACCTTTAAAATAAGTAACTTGTAATTTAAAATGTAGCTATTGGGGGAAAACTGTATTTACATAAAACTTTTCCCAACTGCACTTGCTATTTTGGAGTGTTTGACAAATGTATGGGACAAATCTTTTCTTTTGTGTGTGTGTGTGGGGGGGATTTATACATTAAAAAAAAACTGAAAACACTATTAGTGAAATAGCTCATAGGAATGAAAAAAAGTCCTAGATCAGATAAATGGCAGCTAAAGGCTACCTTGCCAAACTGTCAGCTCGGTGAGATTCTCCAAGTTCAAGTGCACATATAAAAAAATGGAAAGTGTCATTACACACTGTGGGAAACTGTCCAAAAAAAAGGCTCGGGAGATTCTAATATATCAGTAAAAAGGCTTCAGGTCTCACCTTCATCTTCTACCTCCTTATGAACAAGACACTTTCTCCCTTTTATTCAATCACAAAAACACCTTAGCACAGCAGGTAGCAAGAGTAACAACAAAAATATCAACTTACGCTCAAAATCGGAGTCATCATCGTCATCATCTTCGCCATTGGACTCTGTTTGCATCGGCTCTCCGTCAAACACCACTCCTTTCCCCGTCTTGCCTGTGCTGGCCCCATCCTGACTTCTGGTGTCTCGCAAGCGGGTGAAGTATTGTACTGCAAAATCCACCAGGTCTGATGGCCTTCGTCGCAGCACCTCCACAGTGTATCCCTGCAGCAGTTCTGTCAACCCCACCGGTATCTCAATACTCATGGTTGTGTGCGGATCAGAGGCAGCGTTTGGTTTCTATCTGCACACAAAAAGAAAGAGAAAAATTAAGTCAAGATTTGTTTTGGTACAGTTATTTGTGTTTAAGCAGTGGGTCATGGCCTTGTTAAGACTTGGCCCATTGTTGATATGAACAGATGTGACTTTTAGTCATTTGTGAGTACACTGTGTGCCTGTGTATGGCCTCTGAATGTCAAATAATGGCAGTTCTTCATTGCAGTTGCGTTGTACTGGAATAACATGGGTGGTAGAAGAACTACTTTTTTTTTTTTTTTTTTTATTAGCCAGGTAAAACATTTTTAGATCGTTGCCATTTCTGCGCTATTGAGTGTAATTCTGTTTATGAAGTGCTGCTCCTATATCATGGTCACTTAGTGGCAACTTTATCTCGGGTTGAGCAGAGGAACACAGAGTACCCACAGCTGCACCGAGCAGATATGAGCCTCGCATTTGCAAACATAATCAGTGATATTGGCTGGCTTCCGTAACATTGCCGCCTTGTACCAGAAACTGAGCTGTCAACTTGGGTGGGTGGCCGGCTGCAACTAGCAACTAGCACGGCGGCTAATAGGCTAACACTTGTGACAACTAGCAGGTTTGCTCGATCCAGAGTCACCTCGCCCAAATTTTTCTGATTAACTCAACATCAATTAACAGCATATAGATGCTGCAAGGGTGGCATTAGGGCTGAGATTTAAGTGTACTCTCAAATTTAACCCCATCAAGTGTTAGCTGCCATGCTAGCGAGTGAACCACCTTTAAGAAAGCCTGGTTGTAACCGTTAGCTCGAAGTATGGCGCACTGGCTGGAGGTGCTGAGCCGGAGATTGTAGTTAAAAGGTGGCCGTGTAATGATACCAACCGTCAGGCACTTACGTGAGAATCTGTCTCCCCGGCTATACTAGCCAGTCCCCTCCTTGGCTGCGTCTCTCTGGTCCTCCTCTTCTTTTAATCCAGTCTCTGTCTTCAGCCAGTGTAGCGACCGAATCCCTCCACGGAAGACACTTGTCGAGTGAGCGGAAAGCCAACTGTTTCAGGTCGGCGTCGTTTTTAACCGACAACTACCCTTTTCGGAGACAGGGTTTTTTTTGTCCCCTTGCCGGCCAGCTGCACGGAGATGCTGGCGAATAAGTTGAGAGGGAGGGAAATACTGGAGTTCACTGCTGCAGTCCTCCAACGTCCACGCACGGAGGCTGAGGGTGGGACTTGGAGTGTCACTGGCTGGCTAGCTGACAGGCTAACTAGCACGCCCCGAGGTAACAACCGGAGGGGGAGAGAAAAATAAACCCTTTGATGAAGTGTTCTAGCAACGGAAAGGAAAGGCTGCAACAGCGTAAGAAGCCTGTGGAATTAAAGTGAAACAAGGTTCCTCCTCCCTCCCGGCGAGGTAATCCACAGCTCCACTCCGGAGACGCACCAATGAAATGCTGCCTTCACAAAGCGTGAGGGGGCGGGGCTTTCCGTTGACAAATTGAGTTATGTCGAGATTGACGGGTTTGTGAGCCAATAGAAGGGAGGTATTAAATAATCTAAGCCAATTGGATAACAAATGCAGGAAAACAGGCGGGACTGAGGGCAGAGCCGTGTGATACGCTGAGAAAAGGACCACACCCACATAAGTGGCCTTGAGTTTCTTAGTTTTAGAAATAATTTAATCTTAAATCATAAAGAATCACCCATGAAACGTCAATCTGCATAATTTGAGAGAAACTAATA